>JAVSCE010010672.1:0-35180 GCA_032199065.1 Smutsia gigantea | reverse complement strand
GATATTAGTTCTAGTAGTTTTGAATTGGAATCTTTAGGGTTTTTTATGTACAGTATCATGTCATCTGCAAATAGTGACAATTTGACTTCTTCTTTACCAATCTGGATGCCCTGTATGTCTTTGTTTTGTCTGATTTCTGTGGCTAGGACCTCCAGTACTATGTTGAATAACAGTGGAGAGAGTGGGCATCCCTGTCTTGTTCCCCATCTTAGATGAAAAGCTTTCAGCTTCTCACTGTTAAGTATGATGTTAGCTGTGGGTTTGTCATATATGGCCTTTATGATGTTGAGGTACTTGCCACCTATACCCATTTTGTTGAGAGTTTTAATCATGAATGGATGCTGAATTTTGTCAAATGCTTTTTCAGCATCTATGGAGATGATCATGTGGTTTTGGTTCTTCTTTTTGTTGATGTGGTGGATGATGTTGATGGATTTTCGAATGTTGTACCATCCTTGCATCCCTGGGATGAATCCCACTTGATCATGGTGTATGATCCTCTTGATGCATTTTTGAATTCGGTTTGCTAATATTTTGTTGAGTATTTTTGCATCTACGTTCATCAGGATATTGGTCTGTAATTTTCTTTTTTGGTGAGGTCTTTGCCCGGTTTTGGTATTAGAGTGATGCTGGCTTCATAGAATGAGTTTGGAAGTATTCCCTCCTCTTCTATTTTTTGAAAACTTTAAGGAGAATCGGTGTTATTTCTTCTCTATATGTCTGGTAGAATTCAGAGGTGAATCCATCAGGCCCAGGGGTTTTGTTCTTGGGTAGTTTTTTGATTACCAATTCGATTTCGTTGCTGGTGATTGGTCTGTTTAGTTTTTCTGTTTCTTGCTTGGTCAGTCTTGGAAGGTTGTATTTTTCTAAGAAGTTGTCCATTTCTTCTATGTTTTCCAGCTTGTTAGCATATAGATTCTCACAATATTCTCTTATGATTGTATTTCTGTGGGGTCCGTCGTGATTTTTCCTTTCTCATTTCTGATTGTGTTTATGTGTGTAGATTCTCTTTTTCTCTTAATGAGTCTGGCTAGGGGTTTATCTATTTTGTTTATTTTTTCAAAGAACCAGCTCTTGGTTTTATTGATTTTTTCTATTGTTTTATTCTTCTCAATTTTATTTATTTCTTCTCTAATCTTTATTATGTCCCTCCTTCTGGTGACTTTGGGCCTCATTTGTTCTTCTTTTTCCAATTTCAGTAATTGTGTCTTTAGACTATTCATTTGGGAATGTTCTTCCTTCTTTAAATAGGCCTGGACTGCAATATACTTTCCTCTTAGAACTGCCTTTGCTGCGTCCCACAGAAGTTGTGGCTTTGTGTTGTTGTTGTCATTAGTCTCCATATATTCTTTGATTTCTGTTTTGATTTGGTCGTTAACCCATTGATTAATTAGGAGAATGTTGTTAAGTCTCCATGTATTTGTGAGCCTTTTGGATTTCTTTCTAAAATTTATTTCTAGTTTTATACCTTGGTGATCTGAGAAGTTCGTTGGTAGGATTTCAATATTTTTGAAATTACTGAGGTTCTTTTTGTGGCCTAGTATGTGGTCTATTCTGGAAAATGTTCCATGTGCACTTGAGAAGAATGTGTATCCTGTTGCTTTTGGTTGTAGAGTTCTGTAGATGTCTGTTAGGTCCATCTGTTCTAGTGTGTTGTTCAGTGCCTCTGTGTCTTTACTTATTTTCTGTCTGGTTGATCTGTCCTCTGGAGTGAGTGGTGTGTTGAAGTCTCCTAAGATGAATGCATTGCTGTCTATTTCCTCCTTTAATTCTGTTAGTGTTTGTCTCACATATGCTGGCGCTCCTGTGTTGGGTGCATATATATTTATAATGGTTATATCTTCTTGTTGGACTGACCCCTTTATCATTATGTAATGGCCTTCTTTATCTTTTGCTACTTTCTTCATTTTGAAGTCTATTTTGTCTGATACAAGTACTGCAACACCTGCTTTTTTCTCTTTGTTGTTTGCATGAAATATCTTTTTCCATCCCTTCACTTTTAGTCTGTGTATATCTTTGGATTTGAGGTGAGTATCTTGTAGGCAGCATATGGATGGGTCTTGCTTTTTTATCCATTCTGTTACTCTGTGTCTTTTGATTGGTGCATTCAGTCCATTTACATTTAGGGTGATTATTGATAGGTATGTACTTATTGCCATTGCTGGCTTTAGATTCGTGGTTACCAAGGGTTCAAGGGTTGCTTCTTTACTATCTAACAATCTAACTTAACTTTCTTGTTAAGTTATTGTAAACACAGTCTGATGTTTCTTTCTTTCTCTCCCTTCTTATTCCTCCTCCTCCATTCTTTCTATAATAGGTGTTTTATTCTTTACCTTTAGTTAGTATTTGGATGGTCTGCTTTCTTTGCTATGATTTTTTTTTCTCTGGTGACATCTTTTTAGCCTTAGGTGTGCTTCCATCTAGAGCAGTCCATTTAAGATATCCTGTAGTGATGGTTTATGAGAGGCAAACTCTCTCAACTTTCGTTTATCTGGAAATTGTTTAATCCCTCCATCATATTTAAATGATAATCGTGCTGGATACAATATTCTTGGTTCGAGGCCCTTCTGTTTCATAACGTTAAATATATCATGCCATTCTCTTCTGGCCTGTAAGGTTTCTGTTGAGAAGTCTGATGATAGTCTGACGGGTTTTCCTTTGTAGGTGATCTTTTTTCTCTCTCTAGCTGCCTTTAATACCCTGTCTTTATCTTTGATCTTTGCCATCTTAATTATTATGTGTCTTGGTGTTGTCTTCCTTGGGTCCCTTGTGTTGGGAGATCTATGAGCTTCGGTGGGCTGCGAGACTACTTCCTTCCCCAGTAAGGGAAAGTTTTCAGCAATTATTTCTTCAAAGGCACTTTCTATCCCTTTTTCTCTCTCTTCTTCCTCTGGTAGTCCTATAATGTGAATATTGTTCCGTTTGGATTGGTCACACAGTTCTCTTAATATTCTTTCATTCCTAGAAATCCTTTTATCTCTCTCTGCCTCAGCTGCTCTGTACTCCTGTTCTCTGTTTTCTATTCCATTAACAGGCTCTTGCATCTCATCCATTCTGCTGTTAAGCCTGTCAATCGCTTGTCTCGTTTCTGCATTGTCTTTCCTCAGTTCCCTCACTTCCTCCCTCAGCTCTTGCACATTTCTCTGTAGGTCCATCAGCATGGTTATGACTTTTATTCTGAATTCTTTTTCAGGAAGACTGTGCATTTCCATCCCTTCAGACTCCCTCCCTGGGGTTGTCTGGTTGATTTTGGTCTGAACCATATTCCTCTGTCTTTTCTTCACTATAGAATTGGTCACTGATAGTTGCCACGTATGTCAGCTGGGGTCTTTAAGACAGCCTCTTGGGGTGACGAGTCCTCTCGGGTGTAGCTGCATGCTGTGCGCTTTCCTGTGTATTCTCGTCTCTCTTTTAGGAATAGATGTATTTGCTGTGTTTTCGTAGATAAATATAGTGTTGGGAGGAGATTTCTGCCGCCCTGCTCACACCGCCATCTTCCCGGAAGTCTGCAGCCTTCTTTTCAAAAACTATTTGGTCTTCCAAATACAGGCAATGGCCAGTAAATAAGGGAAGATGTCAGAACTAGGATGAGCAGGGATAAAATATTAATATAGAAGATATTTTTTTAAATGACAAACTAGAAGCAGAAAAATCAAAAGGCAAGAGGAAGAAATGTTTGCAAGCAGGGTAGTAATTTTGCAATGATGAAATCAAAGAACAGGTGGCTGGTGACTAGTCTAATGAGTATGTCTTAGAAGAGATTTGATATACTATGTGGAGAATTGTACTATTGAATTTGGACAGTCTAAAGGATCTATTTATATCCTATATGCAATATATTGAATTGCATTTTGAAACCAAAGCCATTAAAAAATAGAGAATGTTTGTGGACATATAAACTCTTTGGACTCACTGACTTAAATGACTAACATACATCTGTGATCAGCAAGTTAGCAGATTAACTGAGTGTTTATTACCTTTGAAGTAGGGCACAATCTGGGTTTCTCTTATCCCCAAAATGCACATTATCAGGACTCAATAACTAGTCGATGGACTTGTTAGTTCTTAGTAACAAGAATGTACTTTTTGTGAGTAAGGATGTCTGTTTCCTGTTTTGTTCACTGATAAATCTCTAGTGCCTTGATGAGTAAATGGCACATAGTAAGTACTCAATAAATATTAGCTGAATAAATGTACCTACTGATTTGTTAACTTTATTCTCCGCATTAGGTTCTTTGTTGCACTTCTGTAAAATAGTAAGAAATAATGTTAATGATTTGGAAATAAACACAAGACCAAATTTAGATTCACCCATTCAAAATCAGTTTTGACATAGTCATATTCCCATGAAAAGAGTAGCCATAAATTCTTATAATTTTTTCAGATCATCTTCCCATTTTTCATGAACAAAGTATAGTCAATTGGTAGAAATCATCTAAAATACATTTATTCACTTAAGATTTACTGAGCATATGCTTTGTATGTCTGCTTTTCAGTCAGAGAAGCAGGACGAGTTGGAGATAAATAGAGAAGAGGCTGTTTATTACACGGAATTGACATATGCGATAGGAGAGACTGGCTACAGAAACCTGAAGCCCCTAGGGCAGGCCGTCAGGAAGGGACGCTCACAGGCAAGCTGGAAATCCATCAGCACTAGCTGAAGCTTGCAGTCTCTGAACTCAGGGAAGATCGATGTCATATTTTAATGGGTTTCAAACTGCTTATGTCAGGTCCACCCGGTAATCTCCCTTTGGATTAAGCTAAAGTCAGCTGGTTAGGAACTTGAATAATATCTTCAAAATCCTTTCACAGCAGCACCTAGATTAGTGAATTATTGGAAGATGGTATTTTTCTGGCTACAAAGTGGCTGCTGCTGCCCTTCTGTCCACAAACTCTTACTAGAGAACATCTGTAGCTCACTCTATCTGGAAACATACTAGAAAGGGAATTCTGGGAACTGTAGTTCAGGCTTCTAAACTGGTACATCACAGAGTCATCCATGTGGGTGGACACTGGAAACATAAAAATGACTGTGACATGGTCCCTGCCATCAAGGGGCTTACCGCTATTGTTAAGGACTGGCATTCATTCAAGTAGTTATTACACAGTCTTATAAGTGCTCTCATAGTAATAAACATATATTAAAGATACTATAGTGGAAGAGCATAGGAAACAATTTTATCTTCTTATTAACAGATAGTACGCTAATTCATTTGCACCATAAATTATCTCATGGCCAGATCTTCTTCCACTAGTCTTGCCTTTGTGTCTGCTTCCTGTGCCTGGGTGAGCCGGGTTATCATATGTCTCTGCACACAGCCTATGCTTTTTCTTTACTATGCTCCAGGCCTCTTCTAATTCCTTCCCTTTCATCTCTAGCCTGACTGCCTATCTCCTACTTCAAAAAACATCACAAGTCAAATTTTTGATGACACATACACACCAAAAGTAAGAACACTTGTAAACTACTAGCAATCTGGAAACTTGTAGCTTATTTGACCTCAGTTAAGAGGAAATGTCATTGTTCTTTATAATAAACCCATAAATGAGGCATACTTCTTGGAAACATTGTGGACAACTGCAAAGGATGGGCTTAGCCTAACACACAGAAGCCTTACAGAAGATTGAAAGGAGATAGGAGCAGGCTACCAAGGGAAAAAGGGGAGAATCAGTGCATTTGTCCAACCGGTATTGAGAAAGAGGCTTATAATTAGAGAATCCTATAGCTTGAAGGACGATCAGAATCATTACTATCAATTCCTACTTTCATTGACACAGAAACTAAAATCAAAGAAGTAAAGAACACTTCACTTTTAGAATCAACATACTAGAGAATAACAAACATTTCTCTTTTAACTTAATGTATTTGCTTTGTAAGCCTTGTTCGAAGCTTTGCCTAATACAGGGGAATTTTGTCATTCTTTGGCAATATTAAAGAATTAAGTCCACCAGTTTTTATATAGGTTCTCCTTTCCTAAACAAGAAGTGCAATCTTAAGCCTCTGGGGGGAAATTCAAGTAATTGGGCATCCCAGAAAAAAATAATAGAAACTCAAGTTTAATTTCTTCAAAATAGGATTTGTTTTGCAAAATTGACATAAAACTTTGATAAACTTCAGAAAACAAGATGTTCCAAAGGAGCTGAAAGTATGTTCACTTCCATAAAAAAAATATGCTACTATGAAAATACTTGGACTCTGTAATTAGAAGGGTTAAATATAAGATGTTTATGTTCAGTCTAGCAACAGTCCAATGAAATACACTTTCAACTAAAATAGAGTCTATTTCTCCAACCCTCAAATCTGTGTTAGCCATAACTTGCTTTGGTCAGAGGTGTGCACACAGTGATATAAAAGTTTCAAGGCTGGACTCCAAGAAATTTTGCATATTTCTACTTTTTTGTTTAAATATATACTACAATTTCCATGTAAGAAAGCCTGCCCCAGTCTTCAGCTTGATGAGAGACATGGGACCTACTCAGTGATTCCTTCTGCCCTGGCTAACAGATTGCCAAACACTAGATATGAGAGTACGGCCATCCTACATCATACAATCCCGTGCCACCTGCCAAGTGAACACAGACTCATGAGCAAGCCCAGGACAGATCAGCTGAGCCTGCCTGGACCAGAGGAAGCACCCCAAGAAACCACAGAATCAGGAGTCAAACAAGTCATGGATGTTTTAAACCACTAGGTTTGAGAGAGGCTGTTATGCAGCAGAAGTTACCTAATACATCTTCGATCAGCCTTCTCCTTGAATGTCTTTCATCAGAAATCAAGTTGCATTTCCACATTTTGATGAAGCATAGGAAAAGGGGCATTATAATGATTGACATACTTTATCTCTTACCACTGTACACACTACCACTTGAATAAAACAGGGTTCTTATAGCAAGGAAGTAAAGGATTGACTTTAGACAAACAACAACAGGATCAGCTACAGACATATTGCAGTCTTTGGAGTAAATGTGAGGAGAAAAGCATTAGAGGTGTTTAGGGGTTCATGAACTTGCCTTGACATAATCCCAGATATGAGCCTAATATAAACAGTTTCAACATGCTGTAATTTAGAACCTAAAAATATTTAATTATAGTAATTTCTCTGAGCTTCTTAAGGCAGTTACCATTTGCTATTTCTAGATGATCAAAATTTAATTAAGATTCAATTTCCTTCAAGAGCTGAGATTAGCAAAATGTTTCTCCTACCCAAAGTGATCTACAGATTTAATGTAATCCTTATCAAAACTCCAAATACACTTTTTTACAGAAATAGAAAAAGTAAATCCTAAAATTCATATGGAAACCACAAAGGATTCTGAATAGCCAAAGCAATTTTGAGGAAGATCACCAAAACTGGAGGCATCCCATTTCCTGGTTTAAAAATACAGTTGATCTGTGAACAATGTGGGGGTTGGGGTACCAACACCCTGCACAGTCAAAAATCCACATATAATTTCTGATTCCCCAAAAACTTAACTACTAATTGCCTACTGTGGACTAGAAGTCTTGCTAATAACATATACACAGTTGATTAACACATATTTTTATGTTATATCTATTATATACTATATTCTTAAAATAAAGTAAGCTAGAGGAAAAAAAAGCTTTTCAAAGTGTCACTAATATCTAAAAAATTTCCAATATATTTATTGAAAAAACTCCATGTATAAATGGAGCTGTGCTGTTTATTCCAGGAGTCAACTGTTTATTCCAAAACTTCAGTAATCAAACCAATATGGTACTGGGATAAAAAAAAAAAGAAATATAGACCAGTGGAACAGAACAGAGAGTACAGAAATAAACCCATCCATTTCCAGTTAATTCTTCAACAAAGGCACCAAGAATGTACAATGGGGAAAGAGTAGTCGCTTTAATAAATGGTGTGGAGATGATGGTATATCCACATGCAAATAACTTGAATTGGACCCCTATCTTATAGCACACACAAATATCAGATCAAAATGGATTAAAGACTTAAAGGTAAGAGAGAAACCATAAAACTTCTAGAAGAAAACACAGATAGTAAACTTCTAGACATCGACCTTGGCAATGAATTTTTTGGATATGACAGGAAAAACCAAGGCAACAAAAGCAAAAATGAATAAGTAGGACTACATCGAACTAAAAATTTTATGCATGGCAAAGGAAATTATAAAATGAAAAAGTGGCTGTAACTTGGGCAGGGTGGGGGGATGTTCCTGGCCCAGGTGAATCCCCTGTGAAACTGGTGAAACTGAAATAAGTCAAGGCAAAGGGCAGGTTGGGAGAAACCATTTTTACTGCTCACAGCTTGCTCAAATTCACTAGCTAGACCCAGCACCATCCATCTCTTCCGGCTGCATCTCACTCTCGCCACCTTGGCTCACCCTCTACTTCCCGCCCACCTCTTCCAGGAGGAGCTCCATTGGTGGGTCCTTGGCGATTAGCAAATGACAGCCTGATTATGTACGAGGAACAGAGAGGAGGAGAGAATGGCCATTTCTTTCCACCCCTTGCCCCAGATTGATGGGAGTTTCTGCAGTGGTAAACACCTATTGATATGTAAATGAATTAAGGCTAGGCAGGAGATTCTGGAAATTCTGCTATTTACCCCACAGCAGCCCATAGAATCTAAGAAAATGTTTGCAAACTGTCTGTCTGACAAAGGGGTAATAATATGGAAAATATACATGGAGTTCCTACAACTCAATAAAAGAAAAACAAATAACCCAATTATAAAAGGGCAAAGGACCTGAGAGATATTTCTCCAAAAGAAGACATACAAATGTCCAATAGGCATATGAAAAGGTGCTCCACATCACTAATCATCAGAAAAATGTAAATCAAAACCACAATGAGATATCACCTTATGCCAGTCAGAATGGCTACTTTAATAATTTAAAAAAGTAAGTATTAAAGAGGATGTGAAGAAAAAGGAACCCTTGGACACTACTGGTGGGAATGTAAATTGGTGCAGCCACTAAGGAAAATGGATGGAAGTTCCACAAAAATTTTTAACATACAACTACCATTGGATCCAGTGATCCCACGTCAGGATACATATCCAAAGGAACTGAAGTCAGGATCTGCCCTCTCCTGTTCACTGCAGCATGATTCACTAAAGCCAAGATATGGAAGCAACCTAAATGTCCATTGACAGGTAAGTGGGTAAAGAAAATGTGGAATAATATTTGTCCTTTAAATCACGGGGAAAACAGTGTAGCACAGAGAAGGCAAACAGTGAATCTGTGGCATCTTACTACACTGATGGACAGTGACTGCATTGGGGTATGAGTGGGGACTTGATAATATGGGTAAATGTAGTAACCACATTGTTTTTTCATGAGAAACCTTCATAAGAGTGTATATCAATAATACCTTAATTAAAAAAATATTTGCCCTTTATAAATAAGGATATCCTATCATTTGCAACAATATTGATGAACCTGGAGGACATTACGCTAAATGAAGTAAGCCAGACACAGAAGGGCAAATACCACAGGATACCACTTGTATGAGGAGTCTAGGATAGCCAAACTCAGAGAAGCAAAGTGTAGAAAGGTGGTTTCCAGGGCCCGGGGGGACACGGGGAGGGATTAGTAAAGAGTACAGAAGTTTCAGTCACGCAAGACGAGACTTACAGAGCAGCACAGTGCCTAGTTAACAATACTGTATTGAATACACAAGAACTCATTAAGAGGGTATAGCTTATATTACACGTCTTATCACATACACATAATACTAATAATAGTAAATAAAGAGGGTGAGAGAACACTTTTGGAGGTGACAGATATGTTTATGGCATAGGCTGAGGTGATGGTTTCACATATATCTCTCAACTCAGCAAGTTATATACACTGAATATGTACAACTTTTTGTATATAAATCATACCACAATAAAGGCGTTGTTTTTTTTTAAGAAATTGGTAGAAAGTACACTTTTAAAGAAAGGGCATAGTAAATGAAGGAGATGAAAGATTTCACAACTGCAGTGTGAAGACATAAAAGAAAGAACCTCCACTTTATAGCATTAAAAATGACGCAAGACTGCTACGCACTTTGAGAACAAGAAAATGGCAAATGGACTTTCCTGCTCTCTGAAATTTCCACAAGAATTGTATTTATGCAGTTTTAGGAAACACAAAATGCAGGGTACTTGTAGACATCCAAAGGACTTGATAATACAGATTACACTGGTAGTCTTACAGTACAGCTGGCTCTAAGTTGATTGTCCAAATACAATACAGCATGGCCTTTCAAGATGGACAAAAGTTTTCATTAAGGCTTATGTATTAAGAAATTTTTGGAGTGGAGTCTAGGAATAAAACTCATTCTATTATAATTGTTTGCACCTGAAATGCTCTTCAATTAGGTAGTGTCGATTAGTCAAGGGCTAATGTCCAGGGTACTGAAGTATGCAAAGTAATAAATGGCCCCTGCATTTGATTAAATGCAAAACGAAGCTGATGTGTTTAATCAACCATAAATGCCTCTTTACAGCAACTGAGTACACTTTAGCACATGGGCCATTATAAGTTCTCTGTAGCGAGGGAAACCTTTCAGTGTGTTTATCCAACAGATAATGAAAATCCCATCATCCTCTAAGGGAACCTCTTCTGCTCATAGCAGCATCTACATCAGGCTACCCAATTGATCATTTCACTGAGTTGAATAAAATAACCAATTGCCTCTCCTATAAAATTACAAAAAGTTTTGCTGTTAGGTCAGTGAAGCTTAGTGGAATAACAATCCAGCAATATGAAATATTATCTAATCCAATAAAGATAATTATATCAAAAAAAAAGCCTTGAAAATATAGAGGAGCAATATATAGAGTGATTAAATGTCTTCCCCTTTTCCAAGAGAGGAAGATCCACAGAATGGTTTAACAGCATAGGCTACGGAGTTCTATTTTCCCACCCTTCTTATCACTCATTACAAATCTGAAACTGCTCAGAGAGACTGTGTCCTTTCTTCACCCTTGATCATCTCTGTTTGACTCAGGACACCTGTTAATAAAATCATCCTGACATTGTTCAACTTATACCTGCCCACTGGCTCTGAATATGAAGATTAGGAAATCCTCTTCCTCAAATATTATTTTTTTCTCTGAAAATAGGGAACATAGGGAAATTCAGAACATTCATATTGATAGCTATTTCCTATAGGATCTCCATCCTCTTTTCAGTGGCATAAAAGACCAAATTCTTCGTGCAACTCCTCTACTTGATATTACACTGGGGAAATGAGTCCAATCCTATGAAAAAAGAGACTTCTTAGGAGGCCCACCAAAATAACATATTTGTTATCTCCATTTTTACATTAAACATCTTTTTCTGCTGAAAGAAGACTTATTTATTTATGTAGAGTATTTGTTTCCTGAGGCTGCTGTTAAAAAGTACCAGAAACTGAATGGCTTAAAACAACAGAAATTTTTTCTCACAGTTCCGGAGGCCAGAATGCACAATGAAGGTGTCAGCCGAGCTGCACTCCCCCTGGCGGCCGAGGGACAGCTTTGCCTCGTCCAGCTGCTGGTGGCTATCAGCATCCCTTGACTTGCGGCCGCATCCCTCTAATCTCTTAATGGTGCCCTGGACTCCTCTTCTGCCTGTCAAATCTTCCTGTGCCTCACTTTTATAAGGACACTAGTCGTTGGATTTAGTGCCCCCCTCCACCCCAGATAATCCTGGATAAACTTTCCTCAAGATGCCTAACTTAATCATACCTTTTGTCATTTATGGTAATATTCACTCTTTTACCATCTAAAGGAATAGGTGATTTTGCATATTTTGAATTTCTGAATTGTTGATACTCTAATAACCTGGTTTTCCTAGCTCTGTGACAAATTTCAACATATGGAGGGAAGTCAGTGGTGAAAATAAAAATATAATTGTCACCAATTTAGATCTTTGATCTCTACTGCCCAGTGATCACCATTAAGCTACTCAAAGAACTAGTCTACCCATGAGATTTGAATTTTCAGATCGTTCAGTCTACAGCTCTAGCCCTGTCTTCTTTACTCTTTACTGAAGGCTTTTGTTGTCATGTCCTCCATCCCTTTAAAGTTATCGTGCTTAAAACATAACATGGGTTTTGTTCCATGATCAGGGCTTCCTCAAGGTTCATATTTTTGTGAGAAGTTATCTTTCTCTAAAATAACCTGGATCTAATTCTAGAAGGAAAGTCTGGAGTCTCACTTTCACTCCCTTCTGTTTATAATAATGCTTATTTATTCATTGGTTGTATTTCTATTTCTTTTTCTTTTTTAATTCTTGCTTTCTTTCTCTCCCAAAGTTTAACCCCCAGGAGAAAGGAGTTAACAGAGCTAACATGTGACCTATTTACACACTTTTCCTGAGGAATTTATCCCAGGGAATTGGGATAGAAAAGGCCAGTATCCCCTGTCTGATCTCCTTAACAACTGGGCTCCTGGATAAGTAGACTTAACGGTATTTGCTGGAAGGAAGAAACTTTATATCTGAAATGCCACTGGCAGAACACACCTGTGAAAGGATTGTCTGTGTAAACAGAACCCCAGATCTATGAGTCATTGCTCCCTGGAGAATTTCAGATAGGCTACACAACTCTGGAGTATAAGATGGAAGTGTTTTTTAATTAAAATAATTAGTGTTTATTCACACATAACATTTTGTAGAAAGTAGGTATATTTTTGAAAGATTAATCTGTGGTGGGTTCTTCCTCCAGACATCCTTTAGAATTGAAGGCTGAAAGTTGGTGCTTCCAGGGTTCTGAGCTTGGCACAATTCCTTCCTAACTCAGCACGTTCTTCATTGCTAATCTCATGCTCTTGTGGCTTTAACCACCACCTAGGTCTGATGGTCCCCAAAACCAAATTTTTCCTCCATGTTTCAGATTCATATATTCAAATGCATCTAAGACAACTTCTCTTGATGGTTAATGAACACCTCTAAAGCCATAGGAGTAAATCTAAATGTAACTTCCTCTACTCCAGACATATGTATTTCATCTAGTGTACCCTTTCACAGTACATAGCTGTGCATTGGACATCCCAGTCAGAAGCTTGAAAGTCACCTAGACTTATATTCCTTCTGCTCTGTACCAATCAATGCTAAGGCTTACTAACTGATTTCCTTGCTATTTGTTAAATTCATCCACTGCCCTCCATTCACTGTGTAGGGACATGGTAGCAAAGGTCTCAGCTATGTCAGTGGGAGCATGACTCCAATTGTGTATATGTGAATGCAACACTATACAATCCCCTTCTCTTGGTCTTGCCCATCTAAGGTCCATCTGCTACACTGCTTTGAATATGACCTATTCAAAATCATATTATTTCTATCCTAAAAAATCTTCATTAGCTTTTACCATCTAGACAATTAAAAACCATGATGTGTATTTCCCTTTCCAACCCAGCCTTCCCTGTCACTATTAATTCATTTGTCATGGACCTAGTTTTTGTTTATGCAATAATTATATCACATCAGGAGCCTTTGTTCATAAGCTCTCTTTTGCCTGGAATATGCACCCCCATACCTTTTTTACCTACTAAAAGCTACTTTCCCTTGAAGCTTATCTTCTCTGGAAACTCCATTTTGCCACTTCCTTCTGCTACTACAGATCTCTATGCATATTTCTATCAATAAACTTCCCATATTTCACTTAACATGTTTACATCCCTGTCTTCTCCTCTAAGCTATAATATACTAAAGTACACAGACCACAATTCATCTTTGTCCCCCTCTCTCTGTACACAGCACAGGCTGTCTCACACTATGTACTCCACAAATATTGATTTAAATGGACTGTGGAGATGTTGAATAATTAGACTTATTACCTGAGGAATATCCTTACTCTGTTTGCACAGCCCCTGTGAGTCTGCAACTTAGAATTAATGTGAATTCTCTCTGTCCTGGACAATTGACAGAGAGCTAGTCTTCTGTGTTCCAAAACAGGTATTTTAATTCTTTGACTGGAAGATTAACTTCCTGACTGGGGAGCTCTTTTGGAGAACAGAGGTCCCCAGTGACTAGGACTAAAGGATGCTCTGACACTTCCTGTGTATAACCATGAACTTCCTCCCTGGCTGCAAAATTCTAGGATATTAAAGTTTAATTACTTCATACTGACTATTTAGAAGCAGCTCACCCTAAATTTCAAATTATACTTTTAGGATTGTGGAGACTGAGTAAAATTGGAATAAGAAATTTATGGTGTGAATGATCACTTTAATTAGTGAAGATTATGGGTTTGGAATCAAAACAGAGTTCTGAACAGAGTTCAATTCTTTATCCGATTGTTACTCATCATATGACTATGGGTAAATTATTTAACTTTTTGATCCCCAGTTTTCCTATATGCAAAATGAAGGGCCTAATACATAAACACTGAAGGTTGTACCAGACAGTTTTACAGGCAAATTTTATGAATCACTCAGTAATAGGTAAACTCAATCTTATGCCAACTGTCTCATATATTACAAATAAAAGGGGACATTCCCTATGTCAGGGGTCCCCAAGACCATGCCCAGGTTTGGTTATGCAAGAGGGACTATAAGACGGAGAATATAATCATGTTTTTGGCTATGACTTATTATAGGGAATGGATACAAAAGAAAAGGAGAGGGTGTATAAGAAACCATCTGGAGAAAGCCAGGTACAAGCTTCTAAGAGGCCTTTCCCAGGGAGTCATATGGGAAGGCTTACTCCTTTTAACAACTGAAACTTGTAACACATCATGTGAAATTTTGTCCGCCGGGGAAGCACACTAGAGACTCCGTGTCCAGAATTCACTGTTGGTGATACAGGCATCATCTTCTTCCAGACGCCCAAAAGGAAAGCACCTGTTCAGAATTAGCCATCCATTTAGGGGCAGTGAGCCACTCCTATCACTTAGGGCAAGTTGTATGTATATGAGTGTAGAAAACAGTTTACCACTGAAGTTCCCAGATGCTAACCGAGGGCCAACTTTGCAAACAGGCCTTTCCAAGCAGTCTCAGGCTTGCTACATCTTCTCTTTCTGTACATTCGCCAAATCATTTTGTGAAATTATATATCATAGTGGTTAAGTGCACAACTGTTGGACCAAAACAACTGAATTCAAAACCCAGCTTTATCACTGACTAGCCTCTCTATGCCCCACTTTCCCCTGTAAGTAAAACAGAGACACTGAGAGTATTCATTTCATAGTCATTGTGAGGACTCAATGAGTCATTGCGTGTGTGCAGTGCTTAGAAAGGCCCCTGGCAAATAAAAATCTAGATGCAATAGCAGAATTATCAACCACAGGAGTAATGTTGTAGCTTTGACTCTACTGTGAGAGAGGCCTGGAATTGCAGGTCAATCTCAATCATAAGATGAGATATACAATTCTTTCACAAAATATTAGAAAACATAATGTATAAATGTAAAAGAAGCATAAGATATCTTGACAACGTTAAGTTTACTCAAGTAATTCATAATGACCCCACATTGGGAAATTTGTTACCGTATCTCAATAGATAAAATTTTTTCATAAAATTGAACATCCAGTTGTAATTCTAAGCACACAAGAAATATTTCTTAACTGATGAGAGTCACCTACCAAAAAATACAAAAGTAAGTGAAAATTAAAAGCATTTAAAAAAATAAGAAACAAAACATATTTTCCCTCTGTCGGCACTCTTGTTCGACCTAATACTAGAATTTCCAGCCAGCACAATAAAAGGGGAAAAAAGAAAAAGTGTAAGATTTACAGAAAGAGAAACCGTACTGTCACTCTTGTTTACATCCACAAAATAATCTACAGATTGTTAGAACTGGTGAGAGGTTAACAAGGTTTCAGGTATATAGTCAAATGCAAAGATCCGAGTTTCGGCAACAAAAAGTTGGAAGATTAGAAACAAAAAATATGAGCTACATAGGAATCTAACGACAATAACAAAAATGTTCTTCATGTGGAAAATTATAACTTCTGAAAGTCATCAAAGAACACTGAAATACACAGAGATACATAGAAATTTATGAAATAGAAGGTATCATTTTTTTAAAAAAAACAGAATAAATGTAATTTCAATCAAAAATCCCGACACAGTGCTTCATGGAAATTGAGAAGCTGATTTTACATTGCTTGTGGAAGGGACAAGACACTTCTGAAGAAGGAGAAGAAGGTGGCAAGACTTGGCATATCAAAACCTAATTCTAAAATATTACAATTAAGATGGTGAGGTATTGGCCTAGAAAAAAGGAAATCGATCAGTGTAATAGAACAGTGAACACTAGAACAGACTTATACCTATAGGGGAATTTGCTGTAGGGTAGAACCAGTATTACAGATCACATAGAAAAGGATGGTGGTCAATGAATTGATTATTTAAATCACATAAAAATAAAATTGCATCCCCCCCCACTCATGTCATGCACAAAAGTCAAGAATGTTTAAAAACTTAAATATGAATGGCAAAACCCTAAAACATTTGTTAAAACATTCAAGGAATATATTTATCACCTTTGAAAAAGGAGTGGGGATCTGGATGGATAGATGGATAAACAGATACAGTAAAGAAAAAGAAAGCAAGAAATGGCACAATATTCAGGATGATGTATTCTCTAATGAGGAAGACCAGAAGAGGCGCATCGGAGGCACATAGGAGACGCCAAACACGGATAATGATCTTTTTTTACACTGGATAATGAAAACACAACTGTTCATTCCATTATTGTTTATTGTGATTATTTTCACCAAAAAAAACCAAACTTTAGACTCTTATGCAAGCCTAAACCATTTCCAAAATATTTTAAGATTGATTACCCCAATTTTCAAAGACTTAGGCCAAAAATCCCGACTCAATGTCAGTTACAGCAGAAAGTATTAACCTCTCCACCACATGCTTTTCTAATCTGCAGCCTCAAAGGACAAGTATAGAAGAGGAGTTTTCCATGGATGTAACATAAGAACGCTAGTATCTGCTTTGGAAATTTATTTTAACCAACATATAGCAGAGGAAACACTAGGTTTTCTCATTGTAGATCTACACAGTTACATTTCATTTGCATTACAGCAACATCAAGGGCAGCATAGATTATTTTCCTGAAAGAAAAAGGGCTCTGATGTGTAAATTCTGATTGTTAAAAATTTTTCCCATATAGCTTAAAACTCTATGTTGCACTTCCAAGTATTCCTGTTGGATATTTCACATGCCTTTTTTAGTGTCTACAAGTGTTAGCGCTTGAAAATTTCCATTCCCAAGCCAAGAACAAAAATTAAAAAACACTCAAAGAGATAGCCTTTAAAAATGCTTTCAGTGATAAAATAGAAATTTAATCAAAATAGCATTTATCTAATAAGCACCTTCTGTTTCCTTTACCATGGATAATCAAAGCAAGCATGATTTTCCCAGCAGCTGTGTTCTCTGTGTTAGATTTATGCATTTCAGATTTCTACTGATACTGTGAATCTATTAGAATTCACTTCACCAAAAGTATACTGTCAGTACTTAACATAGCTTTTAAATAGATAAATAACCTACACATCTATAAACTGTCTACCTTCTCAAACAGGGATGAAACTGATCTACCACATTATACTGAGATCTACCTTAAAACTGAAACTTTTCCTTCCAACAGAAGAGACATAATTAAATTGCAACCTGTATCAGATTCCAACATCCCCAGAGCATGGCATTTTGAGTACTCTGAGTTGTATCATGTACGGGGGGAGACCATCAATGTTGAGTTAGATATATTTCACTGAATTCCTAGCTAATAGTCACAAGGAATCTTCAAACAGAAAGCACAAATCTAGACCTTTAACATAACCAGCCCAGAGTTTTCCAAAACAAGGTACAAGTACAGCATATCCTCATGCTGCTTTATTGGCCAATAACCTACAAGGTCATAGATTAGTCAATCTGATAAAGCCATTGATGGTTTTGTGGTTCTATGATCAGTGTGCAAGGATTTTTATAGCTCAGTAAAACACAGGACAGCTTTACGACCCAAGACTAAACGTGGGATAAAGAGAAAAAGAAAAAAAGGCATACACACAGTACAGGAAAATCTTCAGAAGTCACAGAAAGATGTATTTACATATTAACATCACACGTATTGAGAATCCAGACTACTACAAAGTACAGATAGTGAGAATTTTTTCTAAAGTAGGAAACACACACAATTGGTTATTCATTATAATGACCCTAAGAGACTGTTTGATTCTAAATGCCTTTAGGAAATAAGACATAAATTCTGTATAGTATGGTGATGGCATTAATTGTATTTTATTATGTCCTAATTCCTTTAAAACTAACTATATAGGAAAAAAAACCAATTTTTCCTTCCGATGTGGGGAAAACCCAGTTCTTTCCTGCTGTGTTTCTGTCCTATATTTCTCCTTTACTAGTCACACAGACCACTTCTGACAGTTCCACTCAACAAATGTGTGGTGGTTTTCTCCACCACAAGCAATTGTCTGTGACACCAGCCGGGTGTCCTACAATTTAATTGAGTTCTGACCCTACCTACCTGGACATAACAGATCCCACAGGTTAAGGGTCAGCCCACAAGACTTGCTCCACCACCTGACACACACACCTGAGGTGCCAGTCTCAAGCCCAGGTTTTCACCTGTGCTTCTAACCAACTAGCTATATAGATAGGAGATTCCAATGACCCCTCTTTGGGTTCAATTAATTTGCTACAGTGGCTCACAGAACTCAGAGAAACACTTATTTACACATCGGTTTATTAAAGGATAAGAGAAAGGATGAAGAGATAAGTGAAGATACATGAAGAGGTCTGGGAGGGTCCCCAGTGCAGGAGCCACTGTTCTGGGGAGTTGGGGCACATTACTCTCCTGCTGTGAGTGGGTTGAGTGGCTCTGCCCACCTGGAAGCTCCCTAAACCCCACACAGTTAGGATTTTATGGAGGCTTCCTCATACAGGCAAGATCAATTATTTACTCCATTTCTAGCCCCTCTCCCCTCTCTGGAGGATAGAGGGTGGGATTGAAAATTCCAAGCTTCAAATCCTGGTTTGATCTTTCTGGTGATGAGTCCCCATCCTGGAGTCATCCGGGGGCCCACCCAGAGTCTCCATGCTAGAACAAAAGATGTTTCTAGTGCTCTTACCACTTCGGAGTTTACAAGGGTTTAGGAGCTCTGTGCCAGGAACCAGGAACAGAGACCATTATATATATTTTCTGTTATCTCACATCGACCGTCTATATCTTATAATGGTTAACTGGGAACAGAGTTAAATAATACACCTTATTTTTCTTAATATTTAGGAGTCATAAGTATTTACTTCATTAAGAAATTTGAAAAGAGGATGTTAAAGGTACCCCTCTGAAAGGAAGGAAAAGAAAGAAAATGAGGAGAAAAAGGAGAAGATGGAAGAGGAAGTTGAGGAAGAGGAGCAGGAGGAAAAAGAGACAAGAGCTGACAGTGCTTGGCTATAACCTGCTCTTTCCTGTCCTTTCAAAAGTGCCCATAGTCTTTTAGAGCAATAGTTTCATCACACGTGTCCATTAATTTTCAAATACGTGTGCAAATTTGAAAGCTGCATTGAAGAGTTGAGTTATTTTTTGGCATATTTGCTTGTTTCATCAGTTTGCCATAGGAAATACAAAATCATTTAAAATATGTTTTTATTGGTAGTTTTGCCTCTTCAAAGAATCATGATTTAGAAAGGGCATTTTTAAATACCATTATTTTAATTAACCAGTATTTTAAGTATTTTAAGACAAGTTTAAAATGTTTAAGGATTTATAAAACAGTAATCTAACAATTCAAGTAAAAAGCCAGCCTCATATTAAGATATTTTTTCATTATCACTTATGATAAATTCGGAATGAGATAGTATTGTTTGCATGTTATTTGAGTTATGAATTTTATCATAACTCTCTATAAAAGTAAGTGATTTTGATCAGAGAATGCCTTAAGGAAAGCTATCATATTGAATGATCAAAGTTCCCAGAATTCCTTTGAATAAAATGTCCATTATTCTTTAGATTATTAATGATAACTCTATACTACTAAAAAATAATGCCCTGGTATGCTTTGTGTCCTCTCTAGAGATAAACTGATTACTCAGAACATGAAGACATCTATTTTACTGAATAGAAATGAATCACCTAAGGGAACCAAGAACTCACTACTTGAAGGGGGTATTGTTCATACATTTTCATTCCTGTTAGAAAATTCAACATGCCTGCCTTATAAAATTCTCATTGTGTTAAATTAAATCAGAGGGGACTTGTTTCTTTGCTGTACTGGTTTTCCTTTGCTTATTTATATATTATATAATTCACACTTTTACTTTAAATTCCACTTTGGAAGATATAATAAATTGGCTTGTCAGAAATAATTCAAGCCAGAAAACTCTGGTATTGCATTTAAAATGAATATGGTAACACTTAAATGTGGCCTAAAGATCCATTAGACAAAACATATAACATGAAGTATTCCACATCACAGGGTTGTACCACAGATCTCTCTGCTGTTTTTCCTCATTGGATAGCAAATTAACATTCTCTTGAGACCATAACAATTGAATCACTGTAAAACTTGATGAAGGGGGTAATTTAATATCTCTAAAAATAGCACAATGCACATGTTTTTAGAAAAAAAGATAACTCTCAGAAAAGCTAAGTGAAAATAATAATAACTTGGGCATTTTCAGGCTTTCATGCCTACACTGAGTTTAGTTTCATAATCTAAACTCCTGAACATTTTCTAGTGTCTCTCAACTGGCTGCATTCTTTCTGGGAAAAAAAAAAATCCCAGTTTAAACTCTGATACTTTAATAAACATCCTCTAATCTTATAGCTGATTGGTTCACAAAACAATGAACTGATGAGCTTTTTCTTTCATTTTGTATCATACTTCTAGATTATAAATCTACATTCATAACTTTCTAGAGAAGAATGTGGAGATTGTGATTCATCTATTCTCTGCCAAATCTCTTTGTCAATCACCCACCCCTGCAGTTCATATGTGCTCTTCATTACACTGTTTTCCATCTCAAAGTAATTTCTGCACAGAATAGTTAACATCCCTGTTTACAGTAGCCATGAAATGCAATGCTAATCTTCAATCACAATTTTCATTGTCTTGAAAGTCTTGAATTTAAAAAGTGAATTAAATAAAAGTATATAAATGACAAAGCAAATCTATCAACCCTACAGGAAAAAATTATTGATAATAAATATCCTATCAATAGATACTTTACATGAAAATGGATTAAATAACCCAGTCAAAAGATAGAGATTGGAAGAAAGGATTAGAAAAAATGATCCAACTACATACTGGCTACAATAGACTCACTTAGATCCAGAGACACAAATAAGTTGATAGTTAAAGTATGAAGAAAAGATATTCCATGCAAATAATAACCAAAAGAGACCAGAATTGGCTATACTAATATCAGACAAAATGGACTTTAAGTCAAGAGAAGTTACCAAGTGACAAAAAGGACATTATATATTTTTAAAGTTTCAATATAGTGAGAAGATAACAATATAAATGTTTATGTATCTAATAACATACCATCAAAATATATGAAGAAAAATTGACAAAATTGAAGTGAGATATAGTTAGCTCTAAAAAATAGTTGGAGACTTCAATACCCTACTCTCAATAATGGATAGAACAACCAGACAAAAGATAAAGAAATAGAGGATGTAAACATAATAAACCAACTAGAACTAACAAACATATACAGAACACTACTCAATGACAACCAAATACACATTCTTCTCAGGTGCACATGGGATATTTTCTAAGACAGAACATATGTTATGCCAGAAATTAAATCTTACTAGATTTAAAAAGATATCATTCAAAGTAAATATCTCCAACCAAAATGGGGTGCTGTGGATGAAATTGGGAATCAATAACAGAAGGAAAACTGGAAAATTCACAAATTTTATAGAAAAAATCCTCTTCTTAAACAATCAATAGATCAAAGAAGAAATCACAAAAGAAATTATAAAATACTTAGAGATGAATGTGACAAAACACAAAATACCAAAACTTGCAAGACAGAGTGAAAGAAATGTTAATGGAAAATTTGTAGCTATAAATGCTTACATTAAAAAGCAAGAAGGATCTCAACAACCTGACTTTATAATTTAAGGAACAAGAACAAGAAAGGAACAATAAACTAAATCCAAAGCTAGCAGAAGAAAATACTAAAGATAGAACATAAATAAATGAAATGGAAAATAGAAAAACAATAAAGACAGTAAAGCCAAAATTGGTTTTTTGGAAAGATCAACAAAATTGACAAATCTTTAGCTAGATAAACTAAGAAAAAAGAGAGAGGACTCAAATTTCTAAAATCTGGATTGAAACTGGGGATATTAGTATTGATTTTACAGAAATAAAAAGGATTATAAGAGAGTACTAAGAACTGTACACCAACACATTAGATAACCTAAATGAAATGGACAAATTCCCAAACAAAACCTACTAAATAAAAAACTAGAAAATCTGTAGAGCTTTAACTAGTAAGGAGATTGAATCCATAGTCAAAGATCTACCAACAAAAAAAAGTCCTTGGACCTGATTGTTTCACTGGTGAATTCTACCAAGCATTTGAAGAAGAAATGTTCACTTTCTCAAACTTCTCCAAAAAGCTAAAAAGAAGAAAACACTTCCTAACTCATTCTTTGAGGCCAGGATTACCCTGACATCAGAACCAGACAAACACTCTAAGAAAACTATACACCAATGTCCCTTATGTACACTGAGGCAAAAGTTGTCATGAAAATACTAACAAACCAAATTCACCAGTATATTAAAAGGATTATACACCATGACCAAGTGGCATTTATTGCTGGAATGCAAGGATAGTTCAACATACAAAAGTGAATCAATGTAACACACTGCATTAACAGAATGAAGGGGAAAAAAATCATGTAATAATCTCAGCTGATGCAGAAAAAGATTTCATTAAAATTTTAAGATTTTGTACATCAAAAGACACTATCAACAGAACAAAAAGGCAACCACAGAATGGAAGAAAGTATTTGCAAATCATATATCTGATAAGGGGTTAATATCCAAAATACCTAAAGAATTCCTAAAGCCAAACAAACAAAAAAAAACAAACAGTTCAATTAAAAATGGGCAAATGACTTGGTTAAACATTTCTCAAAAGAAAATATACAAGTGGCCAATAAGCACATGAAAAGATGTTCAAGATCACTAATTATTCGGGAGAATGATTATGGAATACAAATTAAACTACAGTGAAATACTTCACACCCATCAGTCTGGCTATCAAAAAAATAAATAAGTAACAAGTGTTGGTGAGGATGTTGGTAAGAAATTGGAATGCTTGTTCACTATTGGTGAGATGTAACATGATACAGCTGCTGGGGAAAATAGTATACTTTCCTCAAAAAAATAAAATTACCATATGACCCAGCAATTCCACTTCTGGGTATATACCTCAAAAAATTAAAAGCAGGATCTTGAAAGATATTTATATACCCATGATCATAACAGCACTATTCATTATTCAGTTATGGATAGAATGTTTATATCCTCCCTAAAATTCATATGTTGAAATCTTAATGTGATGGTATTAGGAGATGGGACTTTTGAGAGGTAATAGAACATGAGGGGGGATCCATCATAAATGGAATTAGTGTCCTTATAAAAGAGACCCCAGAAAGCTCTCTGGCTCCTTCTACCATGTGAAGACACAGCTGGAAGATGACTATCTATGAACCAGGCAGCTGGTCCTCACCAGACCACAAATATTCCTGCACATTGATCTTGAGCTTTCCATCCTCCAAGTCTGTTAAAAATAAATTTCTATCATTTATAAGCCACCCAGTGTATGGTATTTTTGTTATAGAAGCCCAAACAGACTAAGATATTCACAGTAGGTAAAACACAGAAGCAATCCAAGTCCATCAATGGATGAAGTATAAGCAAAATGCAGTACAGACATACAATGGAATATTATTTAACCTTAAAAAGGAAGGAAATTCAAACATATGCAACATTGTTGACCCTTAAGGACATTATGCTAAATGAAATAAGAGCCACAAAAAGCGAACACTGTATGATTCCAACCATATGAGGTAGTTGGAGTAGTCCAAATCACAGAGAAAGAAAGTGAAGTGTTTGTTGCCAGGGGCTTGAAGGAAGGGGGAATGGGGAGTTAGCGTTTAATTGGTGTAAAGTTGCAGTTTTACAATATGAAAAGAGTTGTAGAGATGAATGGTGGTGATGGCCCCACATTATGAATGTGTTTAATACCACCGAACTAACTGTACACTTAAAAATGGTTAAGATGGTAAATTTTATGTCTGTATATTTTACCACAATAAAAAAATTAGAAAAATTTTACCTTGCTAATGTCATCTTTGCATATAATGATCAATATTATCTAGACAATATTATGCTGAAATTTGATTTGTGAAATCATGTCTTCCCAAAATTTTTTTTGATATTACCATTATCAATTTATCAGCTTGCATTTTTTTACTTTCATCCCATAATGACCTAATGGTGAGAAAAAAAATCAATATCTCCAAGTATTCCTTGTTAAGATTAAGTCAAATGATATTTGGAGTGGTTTGACAGACTTACTTGGATTTCAGTTCTGGTTTAATAATTGCATTAATCATGTTAGCTGCCTTTGCTCAATGTTTGCTTATCAATAATTTAACCCATTTTAATGAGTTAAATAAGAATGGGGATCCATATGGCAGCTTTTGTTGGCTTAGTTGAGGTCCAAATGTTATTAAAAGAAACACACCACCACCACCCTTACCCAGTGTTCCTCAGGTCCACCTCCTCCTTGAAGCCAAAGAGGAAGAGGATAAATAGGATTCCACAGAACTGTTCTCAAGGAGACTGATGGGCTGGGTGAATTCTTGTAATTAGGGGACAGAACCAGCAGCTGATAGGCTAACTGGCATATTGCATAAGATATGGGAACAGACATAGGTGTTTTAAAGATGAGGAAACAGTGTGACAAATAATTGTACAGCCATTTATTCTCCCTAATTCTTCACAGAAACCAGTAAAGATCCGGAACCACGACTAGGAGCCTTGGGAGAGAGCATTCAGGATGCGGTTGCTTAACACTGACACTGGCGATCCAGCCGAAACAGCGGCTGGTGGCGCCTCAGGCAGATGTTACCAGGCGGGAACCAGTGGGAGTGATGCAATACCCTCAGTACCTGCAGCTGACAGGCTGGAGTATGAGAATGTCTGCAGTCTCACCGGAGTGCGTCTGAAAATAACCGGAAACATATCTAGAGAGATTTACATCAGCAACCCAGATACAAAGATCCAGGGCATTCTAATTTGGATATAAGCAGTTTTATTGTATATTGTAGGCACAGGATGGTGAAGCCCAAGCCATAGATATCAGTGTGACTGTCCTTAGTGCCCTTATCTCACAAGCAGCTTGTAAGTAATCATCATACTAGCTCCACATCCCCCCCCTTATATCCTGAAATACAGCAGGAATGGAGACCAGTGTAGACTGAACTGTATTTTACAACAGGTATGTACATCTTACCACTCGCAACTAAGAAGCAGGCGGTTAGCACATAATTGCTAACATGTTGGCGTTGGCCCACAATGACTGGGTGAGAAAAGAAGCTTCATAATGGTGTTCGTCTTCTTTGCTATGTGTTATCGATGTTGCAATCACTCATCTTTCATGGAGGAAATGTCAGCGTGTTTTTGTTATCCACAAAATGTTCAAAACCGAAAAGTGAATTTTTTCAAACATTTATTCTAGTGCAGAAAGTGACAATTCCAAATTTTCAAAGCCAGAAGAAATTGTCAACTTAAAATACATTTCCAAATAGCATAGCACACTCAGGGATATATTTAAAGAAATGAACAGTGTCATCATTATATCATCAAGAAATTCAGAACAATTTAGCAACAAATTCTGGCATCTAGGGTGTACTTAATCTCTAGCAATTTTTTCACGTGGACATAAGTGCAAATCCATTACTATTTTAATTATTTAATCCATTACACTTAAGGCTTTCCTCTCTTGCTAACAACTGGAGTTCTCTAATCTCATGCAATATGAGGTAGGAATACATCAGGAGGGATGCTTGGGGATTATATAGATATATGTAATTTTTTCAGGGCACAGGCACTCATATAAAAGAATAAATTTCAGAGGCAGCACTCCTGTCTCATGGTGATTTCTGGTTCTTCCTATTTCTCATTATCTATATCCTGTAATTCTTAATATTCATGAAATATGACCCACTGTCATTCTATTAAAACTAGCTTCCTTCCCATTTTCTTAACACAGTTATATATATACAAAACCCTGAAAAATAATTTTGGTGCTACCATGCTTTGACATGCTATGACGTACTCTTAGTTTCATGCAAACTAGCCACGTGACAGTATTATAACAAATTTACGTCATCTCTACCATTGAATTTATAAGTGTTTGAAAATGTCCAGTATATTTTGTCATTTGTGAAATTCAGCTGAACAAAGAAAATATGTAAACCACAACACAGCAAATGTTTTTCACAACAATCCAATGAAATAGCATCAAAATAATAGATGGGGGAAATGAGCATACACCTCCAAAATGATAAATAGCAATAACAAACTCCTCTTGAAGATGAAGACTCAGTTCTGTCTTATTCAATATCCCATTGCCTGGAAAAATCTCAGCCCAGAAACATGGACGAGTTGATACCAGGGGCAACTGTCAACCAATAGATATAGGTGTTGGATGATAAATGCCCACCATTTTTCTGGATAGTTAATTCTTGGAAACCCCCCGTATGTTTCTCAGAATATCCCAGTGGACGAGCATCCTCTTTCCTCAGAGCAGTGGTCTTGGGAATATTCCGTAATAATAGCTTTCCCTTATGTCTTCACTTATCCTGAACCCTCATTCTTACTTCCTTAGATAATCTCCCAAGTAAACTATCTGTACCAAAGTCCTTGTTTCAGACTCTGCTTCGATTACATTCCAGGTCCCCGAGTTTCCCCAGCCATGGTCCTGACTTCAGTGTAACAGACGTGCCTTCACTAAGCATTTAAATGTCTGGAGCTCTGTGACACTAACCATCAAGTCCATTTACTCCTTGTTATATTCACTCTTCCTCTGAAGGAGATAAGGGCCTATTTGTAATCCATCACTTATGCCCTCTGGCTCTTACACTTAACCTTCAACAATGTGCTAACCACACTCAGTTTCTCAATATCCCTCTGCAAGGCAACAGGTCAGCCTGGTGATAACTGGCCAACACTACTGTTCTTACATGCATAGTCCAACTCCACCCCCACCCTTTGCTTTTCAATTGTTTAAATAATCACTCCAGCAAGACTTTCCACTGAGACATTATATCCCAGGTTATTGCCAATTAAATATTCAGTAATTGGGCTGCCACAACATTCCAGAGACTGTGCATGCCACATTCCATCAGAATGGGGTCATCTGTGACAGCCTTGTCCTAGGCTAGGAGTAACGCTGTTCACAGACTGTCTCAGGCTGATGAGTCTCTGAGCAAAGGTTGGGCTGTTAGAGGAATCCCATGCTGAGAAGAAACAGTGAACCTCTAGTATCCTTGTTCTCTGCATCCTGTCATTGACTGAGAACAGCCCAGGAAGAACGAGGTCTACACATGAACGCCACAATGAAGCTGAAGGTACAGCAGCTGGACACCATCACACAATCGTACCTCTGCAGCAGGTCCTCTTAAAGGGACATCTTGAAGGGGGCACAACTCTATGCTACATCCACTATGACATTCCACTCTACCCACTGCATTTGTATGTCCCTAGGGCAGATGTCTGTCTATAGGGATCAGGCTGGAATACAGTGATGACAACAGGGAAGCAGAGAGCACATGACCTTCATAAGAAGGCTAGGGTCTGCTCAGGTCTAGCTGAAGGCTGATACTTTGAAACACTCAACCAGGGCTACCAGAGCTTCCAATACCTCAAGAGAAGCCAGATTGTCTTTGACCACAAAATATTCTGAGAGTAGTTTAAAAGAAATTTCAAACACAAATAATAAATAAATAAATAATACACAAAAACACAAAACACACACACACACAAAAAAAACCCTGCAAATAATAAATAAATAATAAAAGCCCTGCATAAGCTTTTTGAAATCTCTCAGGTTACAATGAATTTTGAAATCTGTCACAAATTATGTTATTAATAATGGAGAACTAAAATTTGTCAGTTTTGCTCTTTAAAAACAATTATTTCCAGCTCTGGATAGGACGTAGTTCCCTGCCATGGTAAAAAATACCAAAAAAGAATGGAGAACTATAAAGTCACATTTTATATGCCCTAAAAGCCTTGCAAAGAAGTTTAAAGGAAATCGATTCCAGTGAGAAATAAGACATTTGTGGGTTAGAATGACTGACTTTCTTATTTCAGGGTATTTGCTAAATCTGAGATGGGCTAGTAGAGACCTCTCTTAAAGTGAGGAAACTTATTTAGGTAAAGAAAAACTGGAATAGATTTCAATGGCCACATGGTCTGACAATGGGCACTACCTGGGAGCCTAGGAGAGAGCCGGTTTCAGCTAGTGCTCTCCATCTTTTGACTTTGCCCCTTGAGACTGGTTGATGCCATGGATAATGGCTAGAGGACACAGTACTTTGTTGATATAATCTTGATTTTTTTTTTAACTTTAATAAGAGTGAACTCCAAGAGAGGACTTTCCCTCAAGGCACTTGAAACCAGAGAGTGCTTAAAACTGACTAAAGCTGTTATCCAGTCTTAATCCAGCTCAACACCCAAGAGGCCAACCCCTTACCTTAGCTTCCTGACACAAGAAAGGGCTCTCTTTGAGGAAAACAGTATCTACTTCACTCTTTCTGATTCCTCTGTACACAATGTCCAGCAAACAATAAGAAATTAGGAAATGTGACCAACAATAAAGGGAAAAGATAGTCGATCAAAGTAGATGCATGTGTAATTCAGATGCTAGAATTTCCAGAAAATGACTTAAAAGTACCTATTGCAAAAATGTTTTCAAAATAGAGAAAAATGAAGGGTGAATGAAGAAAAAGCTGTGAATTTCAACAGAAAAATTAATCCCTTTTAAAGGACCAAATTGTGAGAATTAACAATATCTGAACTAAGAATTTGTGGGATTAAAGAGGAAATGATAAACAGAGAGGAAACAATCAGTGAGCCCCAAGACAGATCATATAAGCAAAGAGAAAAAAAACTATTTTAAAACCATTTAGAGCATATTAAGCATGCATCTCACTCACTTCTGTATCAATATATTTTTTTTGACTGGGGGAAAAATAAGTGGAGCTGTACTTAATTGCCTGACATTAGGCACTATTAGACAAGTCAAATTAATTTATGCCACAAGTAAGCAGTGACTAAATCCACCCTAAGTCTAACCACACACAAAACAGTATAGACCAGTCTACATACAGACTTAATACTTCGGAGACCAATTCTGCTACTACCTAACTTTTCACCTTTGGGGGCTTTTTCACATCTCTGGTTTCCAAACCCATAAAACATGATTAACTAAATCCATGTTTTCAACTAGGAGAAGACAACCTCGTGTGGTTCACAAAGGTTTTGAATAGGTTATATGTCCAAGGATCATTCCATAGGTGGACTTTATTAAAACAGATCTGCTTAATAGTTTTTATGACAAACTTTTATAACCTGTCAGCAGCATTCGGATAGGATTCACATGGGTTGCAGCTTTTTCATAATAGCCCTTCCCTTACTTTACAAATGAAAAGCATACATCTTACCCACGCTTCATATTATTTTGGTAAATCGCATGGGGATAAAGGTGAAGGTGTTGAAACGTCTAAAACAATGAAAATATTGTATAACTGAACTCTATTAACTGGGTTACAAATCTCTATGCCATTCAGATGATATACAATCCTCAGTGATCAACAAAATTGAAGAACCTGCTGGTTCTATCTGCTAATTGAACTTTAAACATAATTTTCAATAATGCATCATAATATAATATTTTGCTTGTCTGTCCAAAGGGTTTGAGTGGCATTTATCATTCACATCCACTTTTTATATAAACAAGTTTGCTCATTACTTATATGTGTAATAATTAGAAACAGAAATAGAATTGACGTTGATCATCATTCTAAGAAAAATTAATATTTATTATCCACAGATATAGGAAATATTACTTGAATTTAACTAAATTATCATGAGATAACTTTTACTTATCAAATTTTGAGTTCATATATGTCATTTCAATCAATTATATTCTAATAAATGTAGGATAATTCAGAAGAAAAGTTTTAACACCTAGAATCTTTGACCATGGAAAATTTAGTTTTAAACTTTAACTTATGTACATACTTTTGTTGTAGAAGTTGATGAGAGGATCTAAAATAGAATTTTATGTGTTAAAGATGTATTACATTCATATGAAATTTTGTGGAGGAAGTAGATTGCAAACAGAAGTCCAAGAAGAAAGAGAAATTAGGAAGAAAATTTCTGAATATTAAAAGCTTATTCATGTATTTTTAAATAAATAATGGTAACAATGAAGTCACTATGGATTTTACATTCCCTTATATGTAGTAGTTTTATTTTTAAAAATCAGTATTTACAAAATACTATAAATTACACCCTTGTATCGCTTTTAAATTATGATTTAAAAATTGTCCACTTAAACATGTGTGGGGAGGGACATTGCTTTTAAATTTTTTTAAGGCACAAATAAGCAAAAACTTTGAAATCATTAAACTAAATGTCTCCTAAGATTGTTTCTTATATTATGATTCCATAAAATATGAGACTGGTCCTCAATGATATTTTCTACTTTTCACCTATAATTGTTTCAGTTAAACAAAATATTATGCTTTAATGATAAACTATTAGCAAAAACCAACTACTATAAGGAATGTCTTCAGAAGGTGATTCCTCACAGTCAACAAATTTCCATGGTATTGGGTCAGAAGACCCCTAATGCTAAGAATCAAGAAAAAAGGTGGGGGGTGCCTAATTTGAGCTCTCCTGAGTAGCCTTCTATTTTAGGGAAAATGGAAGTGACATTCTGGCATTTAGTTGTTTGAAATCCTGTTAAGAAATTCTGTGTCCTTCTCACTCCCTCCAAATTTAGTTGTTTGAAATCCTGTTAAGGAATTCTGTGTCCTTCCTACTACTTACATCTGCAGGGAGGATCTGGAAATAAACATTCTCAACAATTTTTTCATTCCATGGATAACAGTAAAGCCTATCCATTTTTAAATCCCAGGGTTTGTTCATTTGTTTTTTAATGTTTGACTACATATAACAAATAAATTTTTTCCAACCTGAACTCTTCAATAGGTGGGAAACTGAACTATTTTATTTAAAAAGAAAAATCTTTCCCCTTCCTAAATAAATGTTATGATATGGCTTGATGAACTACATTGTAGGTAATATTAAAATGTTTTGTTTATAAAAATAAAACATTTATGAACAGCAAATTTGTGCAAAGCATAGTTTCATAAATTATGTAAGTAATGAATACCTATGAGTTTAACATAAATTATAATTTACTTTCTTTATGCTCATAAGTGGTTAATATGGAGCAAATAATTTAAGCTGTGCAATTATGTTTGTTGCACTTTTCCTCAAGCTTTTATTGCATATTTGTGATTTACAATTTGGTTTTCAATCTACTCTCTTCTCTTAATAAAGGAGTTTAAATTACAATGAAAACTCACTAGCAAGAGAACTTGATGGAATGTTAGTGACATACAATCACATGTCTAGAGTTCTCTCAATCATAAAACACATGAGATCTATAATTTCAGCACTGATGTATTACTATAAAAGTTCTGAGATTAAAAAGCCTCCAGGTGCTATTGAGTTCATTACAGAAAGCTGACAGTGTTTCTCTCAGCATATAAATAAATATAATTATTGACCTCTCCAAAAGATGGTTTGTATCTACTTTAAATGTTATAATTGTGATATTTAGTTCCAGACTTCTTTTATAACCTATCTTCTTACTGGTTCTCTATAGAAACATAGTTTTCTATATTTATGTGGTGTTTCAGCCAATCTTTTCAAAAACTAATCACCTTAGCAAAATGTCTCTCTTTTTTTATTTTGCTATCACCTAATAAATATGTACTATCCCTTCAAAGCGTGCTCAGATGGGAGAATTTCAAAGACTTATTCATTTTCATTTTTTCATCAAAAGTATAACTATGGTGCTCTCACTGGCTTTTGTATAAAATGCTGAGAAGAACAGAATTTAAACCTCTAAAATATGCTGACTTTTGTTTCTTGTGCTTATAGGGCATTTTTTAAGAAAAATGATGAGTTTTAAATGAATATTTTTCTCTTTTTCTTTTTTGAAGGAAACAGCTTAATAGCACCAAAAACGGAATGCCTAAGAAATTCTAATCTAATAAATATACCCTTTCCCAAGGAAATTAGACTGTTTCAATGATATATACTTTAGAATCCAACCTCTGGATTCTAAATGCAATTAATGAAACTATCCATTCCTCTTATCAAGGAAAAATGAAGAAGAATGTTTATTGAAAAGCAAACCACTGTAGTGCCCCCACCAAACTATTAGAAGCAATAATGCATTTGCCCCTTTAGAAAACCTCAGAATAGGTGTTTTTTTCTTTCCTGTATTTGCAGCATTTTCTCAGAATTAAAAAAAAAAGTATATAAGCAATATTTGGGGGGGCGATTTTTTTTTTAAATAATTTATATTATTATCATTAATTTACAATTACATGTGCAATATTACGATTATTAAACTACCCCTTCATCAGGTCCCCCCCACCAACCCCATTACAGTCACTGTCCATCAGCGTAGTGAGATGCTATAGAATCACTACTTGTCTTCTCTGAGTTGTACTGCCCTCCCCGTGCCTCCCCAACATTACATCTGCTAATCGTAATGCCCCTTTTTCCCTCTTATCCCTCCCTTCCCGCCCATTTTCCCCAGTCCCTTTCCCTTTGGTAACTATTAGTCCGTTCTTGGGTTCTGTGAGTCTGCTGCTGTTTTGTTCCTTCAGTATTTTTTCTTTGTTCTTATACTCCACATATGAGTGAAATCATTTGATACTTGTCTTTTTCGGCTTGGCTTATTTCACTGAGCATAATACCCTCTAGCTCCATCCATGTTGTTGCAAATGGTAGGATTTGTTTTCTTCTTATGGCTGAATAATATTCCATTGTGTATATGTACCACCTCTTCTTTATCCATTCATCTACTGATGGACACTTAGGTTGCTTCCATTTCTTGGCTATTGTAAATAGTGCTGCAATAAACATAGGGGTGCATCTGTCCTTTTCAAATTGGGATGCTGCATTCTTAGGGTAAATTCCTAGGAGTGGAATTCCTGGGTCAAATGGTATTTCTATTTTGAGTTTTTGAGGAACCTCCATACTGCTTTCCACAATGGTTGAACTAATTTGCAGTCCCACCAGCAGTGTAGGAGGGTTCCCTTTTCTCCACATCCTCGCCAACATTTGTTGGTGTTTGTGTTTTGGATGTTGGCCATCCTCACTGGTGTGAGGTGATATCTCATTGTGGTTTTAATCTGCATTTCTCTGATGATTAGCGATGTGGAGCATCTTTTCATGTGCCTGTTGGCCATCTGAATTTCTTCTTTAGAGAAGTGTCTATTCATGTCCTCTGCCCATTTCTTAATTGGATTATTTGCTTTTTGTTTGTTAAGGTGCATGAGTTCTTTATATATTTTGGATGTCAACCCTTTATCAGATACGTTTTTTATGAATATATTCTCCCATACTGTAGGATGTCTTTTGTTCTACTGATGGTGTCCTTTGCTGTACAGAAGCTTTTCAGCTTGATATAGTACCACTTGTTCATTTTTGCTTTTGTTTCCCTTGCCCGGGGAGATATGTTCATGAAGAAGTTGCTCATGTTTATGTCCAAGAGATTTTTGCCTATGTTTTTTTCTAAGAGTTTTATGGTTTCATGACTTACATTCAGGTCTTTGATCCACCTTGAGTTTACCTTTGTGTATGGGGCTAGACAGTAGTCCAGTTTCATTCTCTTACATGTAGCTGTCCAGTTTTTCCAACACCAGCTGCTGAAGAGGCTGTCATCTCCCATTGTATATCCAAGGCTCCTTTATCAAATATTAATTGACTGTATATGTTTGGGTTAATGTTTGGATTTTCTATTCTGTTCCACTGGTCTGTGGGTCTGTTTTTGTGCCAATACCAAATTGTCTTGATTACTGTGGCTTTGTAGTAGAGCTTGAAGTCAGGGAGTGTAATTCCCCCTGTTTTATTCCTCCTTCTCAGGATTGATTTGGCTATTCGGGGTCTTTTGTGGTTCCATATGAATTTTAGAATTATTTGTTCCAGTTCATTGAAGAAAGCTGTTGGTAGTCTGATATGGATTGCATTGAATCTGTAGAGTGCTTTAGGTAATATAGCCATTTTGACAATATTTATTCTTCCTAGCCAAGAGCATGGGATGCATTTCCATTTGTTAGTGTCCTCTTTAATTTCTCTTAGGAGTGTCTTGTAGTTTTCAGAGTACAGGTCTTTCACTTCCTTCGTTAGGTTTATTCCTAGGTATTTTATTCTTTTTGATGCAATTGTGAATGGAATTGTTTTTCTGATTTCTCTTTCTGTTAGTTCATTGTTAGTGTATAGGAAAGCAACCGATTTCTGTGTGTTAATTTTGTATCCTGCAACTTTGCTGAATTCAGATATTAGTTCTAGTAGTTTTGGAATGGAATCTTTAGAGTTTTTTATGTACAGTATCATGTCATCTGCAAATAGTGACAATTTGACTTCTTCTTTACCAATCTGGATGCCTTGTATGTCTTTGTTTTGTCTGATTGCCATGGCTAGGACCTCCAGTACTATGTTGAAAAACAGTGGAGAGAGTGCGCATCCCTGTCTTGTTCCTGATTTTAGATGAAAAGCTTTCAGCGTCTCGCCGTTAAGTATGATGTTAGCTGTGGGTCTGTCATATATAGCCTTTATGATGTTGAGGTACTTGCCATCTATACCCATTTTGTTGAGAGTTTTAATCAGGAATGGATGCTGAATTTTGTCAATTGCTTTTTCAGCATCTATGGAGATGATCATGTGGTTTTTGTTCTTCTTTTTGTTGATGTGGTGGATGATGTTGATGGATTTTGAATGTTGTACCATCCTTGCATCCCTGGGATGAATCCCACTTGATCATGGTGTATGATCCTCTTGATGTATTTTTGAATTCGATTTGCTAATATTTTGTTGGGTATTTTTGCATCCACGTTCATCA
>JAVSCE010010671.1:0-38641 GCA_032199065.1 Smutsia gigantea | reverse complement strand
GAAAAAACAAAAACAAAACAAAAAACAAAACAAAACAAAACGAAAAAAATGCCCACCGGACGTAGATTCTGTGGGAATGCTCTAGGTGGCGCTATTGCCCCACTATTCCACGGCTGTGACTGTCCCACTCCGCAGGTCCCTTTATCGTTCTGGCAGGGGTGGGAACGAATAGGAGGCTGTTGATCTCAGTGAGAAGTGTAAGTATGGCTACTCTTCCTCAGTCGCCAGCTAAGGTGTCTGAAACTCCCCAGGACTCCCAGCCTGCTGGGCTGAGTGTGCTGGGGCGATCTGGCTCCTCCACTGGGCTCCTGTCTCTTTAAGACCAATGAAGAAAGCGCGCGCTTTTTTTTTTCCTTCCTGGGAGCCAGCTGCAAGCACCCTGGCGCGTTCCCCGCTCAGATCCTGCCCCTCTGTCTCTCCAATCTCCGCTGCACTGCGCTATGTGGGTCAGCGCTCCCTGCGCAGATCACCGGGGCTGGCTACTTCGCGGGGTGTATTTCCACTTCCTCCCGGTTCTGAATCCTCTCCTCCCGCTGGTGCGCTGGGGTGGGGGAGTGCTCGGGTCCCGCCAGGTCGCGGCTGCATATCTTACCCGCCTCTTGGGGTGCCGAGTCCTCTCGGGTGTAGCTGCACGCTGTGCGCTTTCCTGTGTATTCTCGTCTCTCTTTTAGGAATAGATGTATTTGCTGTGTTTTCGTAGATAAATATAGTGTTGGGAGGAGATTTCTGCCGCCCTGCTCACACCGTCATCTTCCCGGAAGTTCTTGTACTCTCTTTTAATCCTCATTTAATCCTGTTCCTGTAAGTATATATCTAGTGTCTTTTTGTCTTTGTCTCTGAAGCTCATCTCTAATAGATTTCTCAGAGCTCTCATTAGTAATAATTAAGTTCTTGTATGTTGATAAGTCAGTTTTGTTGAACATAAAATGTTGGGCTCACCTTTATTTTCCTTGTCCTCTCTTCTCACATAGAATAATGTTTTCAAGGTTCATCCATGTTGTAGGGATGTATTAGAACTTCACTTCTTTTTAAGGCTGAATAATATTCCAGAGTATGGATATACCACATTTTGTTTATCCATTCATCTGTTGATAGACACTTGAGTTGTTTTTACCTTCTGGCTATTATGAATAATAACACTATGAACAGGCAGTGATTTTTTTTTTCTATTGTCTTTTCTTTGTTTTGTTTAAGGAATCCTTTTATTCATATTGAAGTTTTTAACTTCCTCAATATTAATCCTTTTTCTTGAATCCTTCATTTCTTTTTGATTTTTAATTTTTCCCCATTGCCTTCTTTTGTCTTAGGGCATTATCGCTTTGAGTGTTTTTGCTTTTGGATTTCTTCTATTTTACTCTTAAATGTCTGAAACAATTTTTTCTAATTGTTTCCTAAATTCTATCACCTCTTTTTTTACTTTTAAAATTGTGTTCTTTCTTGTAATATTTTTCTTAATATCTTTTAGGACACTATAAAATAATAAGTTAATATTTTTATCTTTTGACCATTTCTCTCTGGCACACTTTCATTGGAGGGTATAATTCTCCTTGTTCTTTTTTTGAAATAGTAACTTCCTATGGGACTCTACATCAATACTTTTCTGTTTATTTTTATGTGAATTTAGTTTGCTTAAAATTTTACTAGGAGGTTGCTTCAGATGGCTTTTCTAACTCAACAGAGATCTATGTTCTGTTGTTTTCTTGTTCTCTTGGAATAGGGTGGCTTACCTTGTGAGATTTTTATCTCTATTGCCCTCTATCACTTTTTATCTGGACCTTCTCTTAGCATGTCTCTATTATCACTGTCCTATTCACTATTAATTTTACTCCCAGAAGTTTGTTAATGTGGGGCCCTACACTGGAAGGGTGCCCTGATAAATCAGCTTTGTAAATTCAAAGTGCTAGAATGTTTCTGTACCCCTTTCGCTCACTATTTTTGGGGATAAAACCTTGCCTAGTTTCAGCTGCCATTCTTAAATTGACCTGCTTCAGTTTCTAGTGAGTACCTATTGACTGTTCTGTGGTTTTCCTGTTTTTAGATTCATAAGACAGCCCATTCCTTCCTTCTGCTTTCCTGCCACAGAGATGCTAATAACACGCAGATCTTTTGGCTCTTGTGACTTCTTCCCATCCACTTGTATATTCGACTTTGTAGGGATACCTTGTCACTGAGTTTTGCTGTGAATATGCGTGGATTTTATCTTTGGTGTTTAGATTATTGTCTCTTTAATGTGGGAATTCAAGAAGATCCAAAAACTATGCTACCATGACTTTTCCCCAGAATCCCCTAATTTATATAATGTTAATGTAGGTATTTTTATTCCCCTTTAGAAGGCAGTTAATTATGCTGGGAAATCCAGAAGAGAGAATTAGGAGCCATAAAAGCCACTGTCCTCCTTAGTAAATGTGAAGTTTCCTCCCTCCTCAGCCTTTTTGGTTGGTATAATCAACATTAACGAGTCATGGGAATTTTGCTCTTTCTTTGTATTCTGTACATTTGATATAAATACATACTCTTCATGGAGGTTTGACCATTATTTAAAATTTCAATACATAGGAAGAAGAAAGAAAGCGTCAAGAAGAAATGGAACGCCAGCGTCGGGAAAGACGGTATATTTTGCCTGATGAACCAGCCATCATTGTACATCCAAATTGGGCTGCAAAAAGTGGCAAGTTTGATTGTAGCATCATGTCTTTGAGTGTACTTTTGGACTACAGATTAGAGGATAATAAAGAACATTCATTTGAGGTAATGTTTTAAGTTTGAATTGGGATCCAAATAAGGTCCCCACACATTCTGATTAGCTAATATCTCTCTTAAATCTCTTCAATGCTTCTGTTTTTTGTTTTGTCCTTGCAATTTATTTTTTGGGGAAAAGACAAGAAGGTGATTTTTTTTCCTACACACTCACTCTTTCTGATTGTATTCCTATGGTATGGTTTAAATGGTCCTCTGGTCTCTGTATTTCCTATAAATTGATAGTTGGATCTATAGTCTTAATCAGGTTCAGGTTCATTTTTTTTTTTCCGAAGACTTCTTCACAAGTAGTAGTTTGTTCTTTTATCAGGATATCAGGAGACACATGATGTATAATGTCTAATTGCCTCTCCTAGGAATGAGATAATGCTTTATTATTTACTCTAGAATTAAAATATCATTTAACAGGATTGAAAATTTTACTTGTGACTGATTGAGGTGCAAAATAAAATAATTGATGTTTATATTTTTAACATTCATCTGTTTCGTTGTACTGTTCTTTTAGAGAACCTTTAAACACTGTATAGTTTATTTTTCAAAACAATTGAGGACTTTTATCCTATATAACTGATCGACTTATTTTTTTGACTGTCTCATTTTTTAAATAAAACAATGTAAAATATCCCAATATTAATTTTGTAATAGCCTCTATAAAATTATAGTTGTGCTTAATTATTATATCTTACATATCTCTCATTGTTTTATTTTAAAGTTATATTGGAAAAATCAGTCATACTTGATGTTAAGTATGAAATGTTAAGATGAAAATGGGGTAAGGAGGTGGGTGAAATAGGTCAAGGGAGAGTAGAGTCACAAAATTCCAATTATAGATTAGTCATGGGGATGACTGTAAAGCATAGGGAATATAGTCAGTAATATTATATCTCTTGACAGATAGTAACTACACTTAAGGATGAACATTTAATATTGTAGGTAACTGTCAAATCACCATATTATGCACATGAAACCAACATAATATTGTATATCAGCTATACTTCAATTAAAAAAAGATGAAGATGAAGTACTTAGACTAGTCTGAGACAAACAGGTACAGAGGATTACTGAGGCACAATTATAAAACACAAAGCACATGGTTTTACTTTTGGTATGAAATATGTTACAAATTCTAAAATACTTAAAATTTTTGGTACATTAATAATTCCAGTAAGCCAGTGTCTTTAAATATATTGTATATTACATAATTTTATTTTTATTACCAGTTATAAATTTAGCTCTTAATAGTACTTCCATGTAGTAGTCTTTCAGGAAATAAGTAAATTTTAAAAAGTAGTCTCTGGTTTTACTTACAGCTTATAAAATATATACTGTATCTAACCAGTGTTGTAAGAGAGTCTCAAAATAATGCTACTCTAGTAGAAAAAAAGCAATTTGCAAAATAGCCCTTTGCTAGGAAAATTAACCTTTATCTCCCTCCCACCTAATATATCCTTTGGTTAATTTCCTTTTAATCTATCATTGGAATGCAGAAGTCATATTACTACGTGAATTCAAAAGAAATTAATCTGTAACTAAGAAAAACATATATCATAAAATTATATATCTCTAGCTGATTTATAGTAATAATGCTAGATGTATATCTCTCTTTCAATACTTATAGATGAAAAGGTAGGTAGATTTAATTCTGCCGCTTTTGTTACTGTTGTAGGCTTCTTCCAATCTAATACATTTTAATTACTGCTTTTTATTTTTAGGTAGTAAAAAATAGAAAACTAAGGAAAAGATATACCTCTTGGCTATTTTACTTACACAAATGGAGGTATTGTTTATGTTATGGTTAAGAAAAAGAGTTTTTGACATCTTAATGGTAATTCTATAGATAACAGATTTAAAAATTTTTAAATGTATAAAGACTGGACATGAATTAAAGAAAAATAGATTGTAAGATTAATTACCCTTTTAATACATTGTGTTATTCTTCATGATCAGGAAAATAGTCTGATTAAAGTATTTTACCAAATAACACTGAGCAGATTGCTACAGATTTTAGAGCTGTGGTCAACCATTTCAAGTTCTAGACCCTTTTAATGTGTTGAAAGCAGTTAGCCTTAGAAATATTTACATAGAACTTTAGTATATAATTTTAGGTTCATGAGTCATTATCCATGGATCCTTGTTTAGTAATAAGTAATAATAAATGCATGCTCTCTACTCAGAATTTGGGATTATTTTCCTCTGCCTGGAATGCTCTTCTAGTTACATATATGGCTTCATTATCTTAGCACCTTCAGGTCACTTTTAAAATGTCACCTGGTCAAAGAGGCCTTCTATGATTACACTCCTTGTTACTTTACTCTCTGTGCATTTATGCTGCTTGTTTTCTCATAACTTGGTGTTGATTTGGTTATTCTATACTTTTTCCCACTGGATTGTTAGCTTATGAGAGTCAAGATTTTCATCTGTTTTATTCACTGCTGTGTTATCAATGCCTGGATCAGTCCCTGATACATAGTAGACATTTCAATAAAAATTTGTTGAGTAAATGAATGAAAATATTGTATCATAAAGATTGCTATATGATGATGATATGCTTATTTTTTGTAATATTTATGCAAACTAGTATATCTTCAGAAAAGTTTTTGAGGATTTTGAGACATCACTTGAGCTATCATTGACATCAATTATTATAACTGTTATTAGTGCATATTAATTGTTAGATGTGGCAAGCTTTGGTTACTTTGTTGGATTAACTCAATATTTCTATTAAAGTTGGCTGGGTTACTTTTGTATCTTTTTATAGGTTTCATTGTTTGCAGAACTTTTCAATGAAATGCTTCAAAGAGATTTTGGTGTCAGAATATACAAATCATTATTATCTCTTCCTGAGAAAGAGGACAAAAAAGAAAAGGAAAAGAAAAGCAAAAAAGATGAGAGAAAAGATAAAAAAGAAGAAAGAGATGATGAAACTGATGAGCCAAAACCCAAAAGGAGAAAATCAGGCGATGATAAAGATAAAAAAGAAGATAAAGATGAAAGGAAGGTCTGTAATTATTTCCAAGACCAGCAGTGTGATTTAGAACTTTCCAGTTATTCTTTAGAATGTAACAAATGATGAATTCCATCAGAATAGTAAGATGTAAAGGTCAAATCAAGAGACTTTAGTGTATTATTAGAAATTTAAGTCTTTGCATTAAGCCTATATAAACATAACTCGTTTTCTGGTAGTTTTATCTTTTTTTTTTTTTAAGTTTAAAGTGTACAGCTTGATGGTTTGATTTACGTATATTGTGATTGGTAATTTATTCTTAAAATGTATGTCTCAAAGACAGGTAGTGACTTTGTAGCATCTTACTCTGCTAATGGACAGTGACTGTATGTGGTGGGGACCTGATAATAGGGGGAATGTAGTAATCACAATGTTGCTCATGTGATACTTGAGCATAAGAATGTATATCAGTAATACCTTAATTAAAAAAAATGTATGTCTCAAATTTATAATGTGATGCTGTTTCAAGTAAACTCAGTGGACTTAGTATTTTTTTGATTTTAGTCATTTAATGTTTGGCAGGATATTTTGCTTAATTTTAAAGCATTTTAAATTACAGAAAGAAGATAAAAGAAAAGATGATTCTAAAGATGATGATGAAACTGAAGAAGATAATAATCAAGATGAATATGATCCAATGGAAGCAGAAGAAGCTGAGGATGAAGAAGATGGTATGATTCAAACTTACTAGTTTCTTCTTAGGATGACAAATACATATTTTTTTGGTGATATTGTATCATTAATATTTCATATTTATATATGTAATTTTGCTGCTTTGGGAATAAAATCAGTAAAATAGTTTCTAGTGAAAATCTGTTTCTAAGTAATTGTTTTATTAATTTTTAGGTGAGAGCATTGTTATAAGGCATGTTTATTTTTAAATATATCCCTTATATAATTCTTACTCAACTTGAGGAGAAAACTTTCCATGAACTTGGTTCCCTTTGTTTTGTAGAATACAATCTTCTTTAGAAAACTAATTTTGATGTTTTAAAAAATTACTAATAATCATACATGCAAGAGTACATATACAAAAAATTACTAATATCACACATGCAAGAGTACAAAGGCTAATAATAATAAGTGCCTGTATACCTGTAATTCAAGTTTTAAAAAGCTTTTGCACATAGGAATAATATTCAAATACTTTACAGTAGGTTTCCTGACTGGTCACAGACAAATGCCAGCCATTTAAGTACCTGTAAAGTACTACTAGATACCTGTCAATCTCTGCATAGATGTGGGACGTGGGACTATTTTTAAAATCTGTTTCTGACAATAGAATAGAAAAACCATATAAAAGATTTTTTTTAAATAGTACTCAAACACCCTATATGTAAAATTGATTCAGTTAATATTTTGTGTGGAGTTGTCTGTGTTTCGATTCATTTGAAAGTTCGAATTCTTATGGCTTTCCTAAGAAAAAGACTCTTAACCACAATTCCATAATCACATCTAAGAAAATTAATAGTGGCATATGCCATCTATTAATACCATGTCTTAATTATCCTGATAACCTTAATAGCAATAATGTATAATAAGCATTTTTTAATATTTCTTCATTTATCTTCATTACCTGATTTGCTCAGTGAAGATTAGCCTTTTTACAGTCCCATTTTTTTTCTTTCCCTTCCTGTCAGTGTTGTTTTATCAGTTCTTTAGTTAAATCACTAAACAGTGTTTTCATTATTTTGTCTACATCAGAAAGTCCTAGCTCTCAACCCTTAGTTGTCTTCTTTATTCTTTTCTACTACATGACTGTCTTGGTGGTCTCATCCATTCGCCCGGCTTTAAATGTTATTTAACTGTATACCAATAATTCTCAAACTTATATCACGTCAGACGTCTCTCATTCTCCTGTATCAATAGCTGCTTAACATCTCCCCTTATGTTCTCTGACTTTTCAAAATGAATATATCTGAAACTGAGCTCCTACTTTCCCCCTTTACCAAAAAGAAAAACAAAAACAAAAACAAAATCCTCCACCCTCAGCCTTCCCCATTCCCAAACTCATTTGATGGCAACTCCATCCTTCTGTCGCTCAAGCTGAAATCTGAGTCATCTTTAACTCCATTCTTTTTGTCACATCCCATTTCCAATTTATTTGGAAGTCATATTTGCCTCTATCTTCAAAACATAATCAGAATCAGACTATTTCTCACCAGTTTGTGATTTTTCCCTAATCCAAGCCATGTGGTCTCTTGCCTAAATTATTTTAATAACCTCCTAACTGGTCTCCTTTCTTTATCTTTTCTCCACAGTTGTGTCTTCTCAATTCAGTTGCCAGAATAACTTTTAAGTCATTTCACTTTTTTGTTCAAATTCTTATAGTGGCTCTCCATTTCACTCTGTGAAAAAAGCCTTGTGTTTACAATAACCTCTAACACCATACCACATTAAGTTTCTAATTCATCTCTTAACCACTCTTTCCATAAGCTCATTGCATCTAAGACACCCTGGCCTCCTTGAACGCATTACGTATGCTCCTAGGTTAGGACTTTTGCATTGGCTGTTACTTCTCCCTGCAAACTCTTTTCCCCAAGATCCATTTTGCTAACTCCTCCACATCTGAAGTCTAACTTTGTCAGTGAAGCCTGCTCTATCCTATTTAAAATTGCAATCCTCCCCAATGATATACACTCTACAGCATGTCTACTTACAGAATTTATAACTTATTCTACTATACCGTTCACTTATTGTGTCTTCTTCCCACTTGAATATAAATATTTTTGAATAAATATCTTAAACTTGAAAGCCAAATAAGATGGTAGGATTTTAATTCATTTTGGTTTCTCTAGTGTTCTAAGCTGCTTGCTTACGTTATAGCTTCTTTTTTTCCCATACTTGATATCTCATTATTCTGTCAGGTTTCCAGAAGACCACTTTCTTTTCAATGTAAAAGTAGAATTGGTGGTTTAGAAATAGTGAAAATGCAGTGCCAGTTAATGTCTAAAGTGGTGTTGAATCTTCTTAGTAGTAAGAGGAGCAAGTAGTAAGATCTATGTTTACCCTATCAAATTGATGAAAATGAAGGTTTTAATAAAAGGTAACATCAGTTTAACAAGCTTAAAGGAAAGAGTACTTAACTTTCATCACTCTTGGAGTCAGTTTAAATTGTAGACATTTGGAAATGTGAATTAACCATACCCTTTAAAATACCAGCATGGATGTTCATTCCATAATGGTTTATAAAGCAAAAAATTAGGATCAGTCTTAGTCAACATAGGGAATTACTAAATACATTTTGATGCAGATATGAGAAAGATGTTGGAGAAGGATAGAGACATGGAAAAGGATTATGAAGTAATTTTTTTAAGAAAGCATGTTCCTTTAAGTATTTCATATGCATAAGTGTATGTGTGTGGAAATAAAGGGACACGATCACTGCTATGATTTTAGTATATGTTTGTGTGATGGGATTTATTTTCTAAGGTGAGCAAGTATTACTGCAATATTTTTAAAATTATTTTAAAAATGTAAGTTCCAGGAGAGACAAAGTTTTGAAAGTGATAACTTTCAAGTTAAATACTCAAATAAGGTAGATGATGTCTATAAAGTGTGAATAAATGAAAGGAACCTTTGTGTAGTATATTAACAGTTCATTGAGGTGCCACAAAACTCATCTATTGTAAGTGCACAATTTAATAATTCTTAGTAACTTTATAGAATTGTAAAACCACCACAGCCCACTTTTAGAATGTCTACGTATTTCATTTTTTTAATAACAGCTTTATTGAGGCATCATTCACATAACCATACAATTCACCCATTTAAAAATATACAACTCAGTGGTTTTTAGTATATTCAGAGGTGAATATATTAACCATCACCATAGTCAGTTTTGGAACATTTTACCTTAAAAAAAATCCTGCACTCATTAACAATTTCTCCTATTTCCTCCCAACCTCTTCACTCCTAGGCAACCATTAGTTAGCTCTCTGTCGCTATAGATAGATGCTCTGGACATTTCATATAATGGGATCATACAATATGATATTTTGTGATTTTTTTTTTCTTTTTACTTAGCAGAATACTATCAAATTTTGTGCATGTTTTAGCATGCTTTTACATTTTCTCTATATTGTTACCATTCAAATACAACTTTCACCTAAAGCAGTCTTTCCCAGAGTGTGCCAAGATATCAGTTAGGTATTAAGCTTAATAGAAGTATATTGGAGCCAAATACATTTGAGAAACTTGGGTTAAGTGTAGGTTCTGCAGAATTTCTTACCTGCTTATGTATATTGTGGATGTCCAAGAAGGAAATATAGTACCAAATAATTATGAATATATATGCTCTGTAGTATCTCAAAAACTATTTTAACTCCTAGTATTTATTATATCTCAAAATGTATTTTGCCAATAAGCCATTTGTTACTCTGCACTTTTGATGAGCCATTTGAGAGAACCAAGAAGTCTCTAGAACCAAAATTTGTCTTTTAAAATCATCAGTAGATCATTAAATAGTTTATATTTGCATATAAGTCATGCAAGAATGATCTGTTAGTTCACTGCATCCATCATAAGAAGTATCTCAGGCTGGGTGGCTTAAACTAGAAATTTATTGTCTCATAGTTCTAGAGTTGTCAGGGTTGGTTTCTTCTAAAGGCTTTGGGGAAAGGCAGGCCTCCTTGCCTTATCGATGGCCATCTTCTCTCTGTATCTTCACATCACCTTCTATCTCTGCATGTATGTGTTCACTTTTCCCCTTTCTATTAAGACACCAATCACTGGATTAGAGCTCACCATAATCACCTAATTTTAACTTGATTACCTCTGTATAGACTCTTTTCTCCAAATAAGGTAAATAGTTTGAGATATTTGGGATTAGAACCTAAAAATACGAGTTTTACAGCAATACAGATTTCAAGTCTTACCTTCCACAGTTGTTGTTCAAGAATAATTTATCCATCTTTTATCATGGAGCACATGTTAGTGTCAGCAAGTCTGGTTCTTAATACTGTTAAATCTTAATTATCTTAACATCCCTATTGTGTAGTTTTATTTTGCAGTTAGTTTTACTGTATTGGCTGTTTCCTTTTAGCTGTTAGAAAATAAACTTTCTCAGTTTTGTTTAGATTTCTGTTATAATTTTCAGTTTTATGTATAAAATTCATTCATTTTTTTGAAATATGTCCTCCAAATATTTACAGAATTAAGTCCTTTTATTTGATTCAATAAAGTCAAGTTTTTTCCTCACTCTAGTCTCTATAAATTTCTTCCTCTTCTTCTTTATAATTGTTCTGTATAAAATCCAAACTATTTTTATTCATATGATATTTCTTTGCTAGAGTATCTTTTGGAAACTGATCAGTAATAGGAAAGTATTGTTGGTCTCTACAGTAATTAAAATCTCTTTATTAAGTTTTCTTGCTGCTGTTGTGTTTATTTTATAGATCGGGATGAGGAAGAAATAAACAAACGAGATGACAAAAGAGATATCACCAGGTACTGCAAGGAGAGGCCCTCTAAGGATAAGGTATTTATTAAATATTGTATTGTTTATAATGTGATAATTTCCATTTCTTATATAATTTAGGCTTATTAAACATAACAAAGTCATGAAGTTTATCGGTCCTTGTGTATCTGTATATCACCACTCAGAGCAAAATTTAGTCAGGTGTATTTTGGTATTTGTGGTTACGTCAGATAACTAGTACGTCTTACTCCTTTCTTCCATACACATAAACCAGATGAGGCAAAGATCTTTTCAGATGTTTGCTGTCAGATGAACACAGCCTCCATTTCTCAATTTTCAGCTGTAAAAATTGTATACTGTATTTTCTGCATTTTCTTTAGGAAAAAGAAAAGACTCAGATGATCACAGTTAACAGGGACCTGTTAATGGCATTTGTTTATTTTGATCAAAGCCATTGTGGTTACCTTCTTGAAAAGGATTTAGAAGAAATACTTTATACTCTTGGACTACATCTTTCTCGGGCTCAGGTAATCTATATTGTGAATATTTAAAGTGAAAAGAATTTTTAAGTAGCTTTATCTTTTTAATCTCTGACTTTTTGAGATATAAAAGCAGTATAGGCTAATACTGATAGTCAAGAAATACTGAAATACATGAAGTAAGAAGAGTTTAAAGTCCCCTCTCTCTAACTACACCCCCCTGGCCTAAATGTAAACATCTACAGTTTTTATGTAACTCACATATGTATATATGTGACAGTTTCAGTTTTATAAACAATACGTGAAATCATTCTATACATACTGATAGGCAGCTTTTTCACTAAACTGTATATCATGTGCATTCTACCATGAAAATGGAGACCTCTGTTCTTTTTGTGACCGTATGGTATTGCATGGTACAGATGTACCAGTTACCTTTAACTAGTCTCAGTTGCTGGGTAGTTTCCATTTTTTAGATTTACTAACTAGGTTGTGCTAAATATCTTTGTACATATACTTTAATGTGTGTGATAGTGTTTCTATCAATGTTAGATGTTTATTTAAATAAAGTTTTGCAAATGATAGTTTGGATTTTAGGTTTATAGAGAAGAAAGTGAAAAGCATAAGTATTCTAATTGTGTGGGAGTGAATACCAGAGGAAACAGATGCCACAGATATTATGTGAGAATTAGAACACAGTTGTTCTAATTTATAAGTTGTTCTAATTAGTAAGATATAAAAAGAAGTAAAAATTAAAAATTTATTTCCATCTTACTAATTTGTTTACTTCCATAACAGGTAAAGAAGCTTCTTAATAAAGTAGTACTCCGTGAGTCTTGTTTTTACCGGAAATTAACAGACACCTCAAAAGATGAAGAAAACCTTGAAGAATCAGAAGCATTGCAGGAAGATATGCTAGGTTTGAGTATATTATTTTAAGATCATGTAATTTTTAAACTATATTATTAATTAAGGAATAAAAAATAACTTAATAAAATAAGATAGTAACCACACTAGAGGAGGTGAGGATTTAATAATACGGGTAACTGTTGAACCACTGTGTTGTATATATGAAGCCAACATAAGATTGTGTATCAACAATACTTATATTAAAAAACAATAACAATAAAAATAAAATGATGTCTTTTATATTATAGGAAATAGGTTGCTACTTCCAACACCAACAGTAAAACAGGAATCAAAGGATGTGGAAGAAAATGTTGGCCTTATCGTGTACAATGGTGCAATGGTAGATGTAGGAAGCCTCTTGCAAAAATTGGAAAAGAGTGAAAAAGTAAGAGCTGAAGTAGAGCAGAAGCTGCAGTTACTAGAAGAAAAAACCGGTAAGGAATAGCACTGGATGTGTCCATTTTTTTAACACCCTGTTGGAATATATATTGTGTATGCATGTATATATATACCTATACACACACGCATATCTATGCCTTGCATTTTAGTTCAGGCACATAATAAACCTTTATTTTTGACTGTTTCTATTAAAGTTATAAAATTGCTTAGATTTATAAGAATCTCATCTTCATGTGCATTCTAGGTTCATTTGTTCTTTTGCATCCTTATAGTCCTCCCCTAGTTCCACTTAATTTTAACCAGTTTCTCCTATTTCTCTAGTCTGTACAATCTAAAAGGGGAGTCTGAGTCTATAACACTTAGGTAAAACTTAATTTCAGTGAAATGAGTATTGCAGTGTGCTTTATTGAAATTGACATTTATGACCATTTCAAGGAATTATATCTGCCTTTTATTTTCCTAGCTTAAATATTTTTAATATCAAAGTTAAACTGGAAATTTTAAGGGGTAAGGTGGGCTTTATTTTTTTTTTTAACAGATGAAGATGAGAAAACCATGTTAACTTTGGAGAATTCCAACAAAAACCTCTCAGGTGAACTCAGAGAAGTTAAAAAGGACCTTAGTCAGTTGCAGGAAAACTTAAAGATTTCAGAAAACATGAATTTGCAGTTTGAAAACCAACTGAATAAGACAATCAGAAACTTATCCACAGTAATGGATGAAATCCACACTGTTCTCAAGAAGGTTAGCAGTTTTGTACTTTAATTATTTTCATAGTTTACTTCAATTTTTAAATCTAATTCTGTTAACTTTAATATTGTTAAGCTTTTAGTGGTTTTTCTAGAAGCAAATAATAGCATTCTATCCTTTATCAGATTTGTCAAAAGAATTCCCAAAAGATTGTTTTTTCCTAGTACTTAGTTGGGATGTCATCATGATTTATGTGTGCAGGCTTCTTAAAGCAAGCTTTATTTGTATTTCTTTCAGAACCACAGAGTGAATTTGAACTTGTGGAAGATCATACATGCTTTTTTTAAACCCATTTACTGTTGAGCAGGGTTGAGAAATTAAGTGCCAAAGAGTTTATTAGTATTCTTTGTCACTTAAAAAAACTCTAGTAACTCAGTGTCATTGAACTAACTCTAGTAACTGAGAGATCTTCCACATCCTGATTCTCACTCGGAACAGGAAGGAAAAAAATCTACAGTCCAAGGAATATACTTCTGTAATTCCTGAGAACATTTAATGTCTCAGGACTCAGATGGCTCTCTCAAATACTGGAAACCATTCTTCATAGAATTGAGAAATTTCTTTCATGGTTGCCCCAGGGTCAATTTTCCAAAGTTATATATAAGAGAATCTAGTAAAACATATTTCCTTGTCTATTGTTTTATAGGATAATGTGAAGAATGAAGATAAAGATCAGAAATCCAAGGAGAATGGTGCAAGTGTATGATAAAATACATGCATTGATGAGGAGGAATGTTGTTAAATAATGTAATATATAAAATCATGATACAAGAATGTTTAAAAGTGGTGCATGTTTGATTTTAGTAGTATAAATATATGTTCAATGATGTATAAAGTTTTATGAATGTGAGTCTCTGCTTTTGAAGATTGCTTGTAATTTCTGGCATTCACACTATTAAACACTCCTTGAGTGAAATAATTTTTCATTGCAAAATGTTTTAGGATGAACTTTGTTACAGTTTTAACCCCAATAAAGTTCATCAATTTAAATTACATTAGTATTTAATTATCAAGTATCTTTTATTAAAATACCTAGAAAATTATTTTGTTTATAGAATTATTAGTTAAAAACTTTTTTAGTCATTTAAAATTTCAGTATAAATCATAAGATAGCGTGCTGCTTCATTTTTGCAAGTTTCTTAAACCACTTTTTACTTGTCTTTAAAAAAATCCCCTCTTAATTATCAACCTCTATAAACATTCATTAAGAAATTGATTTATCTGAAAGACAGTACATCAAAAACTAAGAAGTAATAGTTAACCATTGTTATTATATGTTAGGCTTTACATAAAACTAATAGTTGTGAAATTGTTTCACCTTCCCAGAATAGCACCTACATGACTTTTAATTTTGGGTTTAAAAAAAAAATGCAACACATCAAATGTACAGTTTAGCACCAAGCCAGTAGATGTCAGTATGATGCCCTTAAGTTAAGCCTCCTCTAATTAACAATAATTTTTTTTATTAGTCTGTGTACTTCCTTCACAATTTTAGTGGACACGTAAGAGTGAAGTGTTAACTATTGAGTGAAAAAGGTAGGAAATGTGATACACTCCAAGGAAGTGACTCTCAACAGGGGGTAAATTTGCCCCCAGAGGACATTTTCATGTTTGGAGACATTTCTGCTTATCACAACTGGATGAGTGCTACTGGCATTTCTATTTGGTAGAGGCCAAGGATGTTACTAAACACCCTACATAGCATAGGAAACCCCTCAACAAAAAGTTAATCTAGCCCAAAATGTCAATAGTGCCCAGTTTGAGAAACTCTGGTCTAAAGGAATATAAGTTTAAATAAGGTCTTTCAAATAACACTAGTGAAAACTTAATTCCATTTTAGATATTTTTTCTGTATTTAAATAGCCCTTCCTGGAACATTTCATGATCATAGAAATATATGTTATATTAGGGTTTATGTTATTTAATTCTGCTTTATTTTGCTAAAATAAGCCAGGTGTTCAAATAGGTTAATATGAGAATATAAGTGCCATGTATGTAACACACACTTAAGCTAAATGGAACCTACATGGCTCTTACTAAGAAATAGATTAAAATACCTGAAATTCCAAGTTCTGTCTTAATTTGCTGTTTCTGGTCTTATGGTTTGTCGAACTTCTCTGAAGTCAGATTAATGATTGATCCATGATTATACAGTTACTGTATAAATATATCTCCATTTTTAAGGTAAAATGAAACATTGTAAGGTATATTAAAGGTATTTTTCTCAAGAGAAAATCATGGGGATAAACTTTTAACTAATAGAAAAAACTACAGTTCTTTAATAGAGTATGTTTTTTTTATTTTGATATCATTAATGTACAATTACATGAGCAACATTATGGTTACTAGACTCCCCCTATTATCAAGTCCCCACCACATACCCCATTAGAGTCACTGTCCATCAGTGTAGTGAGATGCTGTAGAATCACTACTTGTCTTCTCTGTGTTATACTGCCTTCCCTGTATTCCCCCCTACCCCTGCTATATTATGTGTACTAATCGTAATACCCCTTTTTCCTCCTTATCCCTCCCTTCCCACCCATCTTCGCCAGTTCCTTTCCTTTTGGTAACTGTTAGTCCATTCTTGGGTTCTGTGAGTCTGCTGCTGTTCGTTCCTTCAGTTTTTTCTTTGCTCTTATACTCCACAAATGAGTGAAATCATTTGATACTTGTCTTTCTCTGCCTGGCTTATTTCACTGAGCATAATACCCTCTAGCTCCATCCATGTTGTTGCAAATGGCAGGATTTGTTTTCTTCTTATGGCTGAATAATCTTCCATTGTGTATATGTACCACATCTTCTTTATTCATTCATCTACTAATTGACACTTAGGTTGCTTCCATTTCTTAGCTACTGTAAATAGTGCTGCAATAAACATAGGGGTGCATATGTCTTTTTCAAACTGGGCTGCTGCATTCTTAGGGTAAATTCCTAGGAGTGGAATACCTGGGTCAAATGGTATTTCTATTTTGAGTTTTTTGAAGAACCTCCATACTGCTTTCCACAATGGTTGAACTAATTTGCATTCCCGCCAGCAGTGTAGGAGGGTTCCCATTTCTCCACATCCTTGGCAACATTTGTTGTTGTTTCTCTTTTGGATGGCGGCCATCCTAACTGGTGTGAGGTGATATCTCATTGTGGTTTTAATTTGCATTTCTCTGATGACTACTGATGTGGAGCATCTTTTCATGTGCCTGTTGGCAATGTGAATTTCTTCTTTGGAGAAGTTTCTGTTCAGCTCCCATGCCCATTTTTTAATTGGCTTATTTGCTTTTTGTTTGTTGAGGTGTGTGAGCTCTGTATAATTTGGATGTCAACCCCTTATCAGATATGTTATTTATGCATATATTCTCCCATACTGTAGGTTGTCTTTTTGTTCTACTGATGGTGTCCTTTGCTGTACAGAAGCATTTTAGTTTGATATAGTCCCACTTGTTCATTTTTGCTTTTGTTTCCCTTGCCTGGGGAGATATATTCATGAAAAAGTTGCTCATATTTATGTCCAAGAGATTTTTGCCTATATATTTTTCTAAGACTTTTATGGTTTCATGACTTACATTCAGGTCTTTGATCAATTTTGAGTTTACTTTTGTGTGTGGCTTTAGACAGTAATCCAGTTTCAAAAAAAGCTGTCCAGTTTTTCCAACACTAGCTGTTGAAGAGGCTGTCATTTCCCCATTGTATATCCATGGCTCCTTTTTCATATATTAATTGACCATATATGGTTGGGTTTATATCTGGGCTCTCTAGTCTGTTCCATTGGTCTACGGGTCTGTTCTTGTGCCAGTACCAAATTGTCTTGATTACTGTGGCTTTGTAGTAGAGCTTGAAGTCAGGGAGCGTGATTCCACCCACTTCACCCACTTTATTCTTCCTTCTCAGGATAGCTTTGGCTATTCCGGGTCTTTTGTGGTTCCATATGAATTTTAGAACTATTTTCTCTAGTTCATTGAAGAATGCTGTTGGTATTTTGATAGGGATTACATTGAATCTGTAGATTGTTTTTAGGCAGGATGGCCATTTTGACAATATTAATTCTTCCTGTGCATGAGCATGAGATTTGTTCCTATTTATTGGTATCTTCTTTAATTTCTCCCATGAGTGTCTTGTAGTTCTCAAAGTATAAGTCTTTCACTTCCTTGGTTAGGTTTATTCCTAAGTATTTTATTCTTTTTGATGCAATTGTGAATGGAATTGTTTTCCTGATTTTCTGCTAGTTCACCATTAGTGTATAGAAATGCAGCAGATTTCTGTGTATTAATTTTGTATCCCGCAACTTTACTGAATTCAGATATTAGATATAGTACTTTTGGAGTGGATTCTTTAGGGTTTTTTATGTACACTATCATGTCACCTGAAACAGGGACAGTTTGACTTCTTCCTTACCAATCTGGATGCCTTTTATTTCTCTGTGTTGTCTGATTGCCATGCCTAGGACCTCTAGAACTATGTTGACTAAAAGAGGGGAGAGTGGGCATCCTTCTCTTGTTCCAGATCTTAAAGGAAAAGCTTTCAGCTTCTCGCTGTTAAGTATAATGTTTGCTGTGGGGTTTGTCATATATGGCCTTTATTATGTTGAGGTACTTGCCCTCGATACGCATTTTTTTGAGAGTTTTTATCATGAATGGATGTTGAATTTTGTCGAATCCTTTTTGAGCATCTATGGAGATGATCATGTGGATTTTGTCCTTTTTGTTGATGTGGTGGATGATGTTGATCGATTTTCGAATGTTGTACCATCCTTGCATCCCTGGGATGAATCCCACTTGATCATGATGGATGATCTTTTTGATGTATTTTTGAATTTGGTTTGCTAATATTTTGTTGAATATTTTTGCATCTATGTTCATCAGGGATATTGGTCTGTAATTTTCTTTTTTTGTGGTGTCTTTTCCTGGTTTTGGTATTAGAGTGATGTTGGCCTCATAGAATGAGTTTGGGAGTATTCCCTCCTCTTCTACTTTTTGGAAAACTTTAAGGAGGATGGGTATTAGGTCTTCACTAAATGTTTGATAAAATTCAGCAGTGAAGTCATCTGGTCAAGGAGTTTTGTTCTTAGGTAGTGTTTTGATTACCAATTCAATTTCTTTGCTGGTAATTGGTCTATTCAGATTTTCTGTTTCTTCCTGGGTCAGCCTTGGAAGGTTGTATTTTTCTAGAAAGTTGTCCATTTCTTCTGAGTTATCCAGTTTGTTACTATGTAATTTTTCATAGTATTCTCTCATAATTCTTGGTATTTCTGTGGTGTCTGTAGTGATTTTCTTTTCTCATTTCTGATTCTGTTTATGTGTGTGGACTCTTTTTTTCTTGATAAGTCTGGCTAGGGGTTTATCTATTTTGTTTATTTTCTCGAAGAACCAGCTCCTGCTTTCATTGATTGTTTCTATTGTTTTATTCTTCTCAATTTTATTTATTTCTGCTTTAATCTTTATTATGTCCCTCCTTCTACTGACTTTCGGTCTCATTTGTTCTTCCTTTTCTAGTTTCATTAGTTGTGAATTTAGACTGTTCATTTGGGATTGTTCTTCTTTCCTGAGGTAGGCCTTTATTGCAATATATTTCCCTCTTAGCACGGCCCTTGCTGTTTCCCACAGATTTTGTGGTGTTGAATTATTTTTGTCATTTGTCTCCATATATTGCTTGATCTGTGTTTTTATTTGGTCATTGATCCATTGATTATTCAGGAGCATGTAATTAAGCCTCTATGTGTTTGTGGGCTTTTTCATTATCTTTGCGTAATTTATTTCTCGTTTCCTACCTTAGTGATCTGAGAAGCTGGTTGGTACAATTTCAGTCTTTTTGAATTTACTGAGGTTCTTTTTGTGGCCTAGTATATGATCTATTCTTGAAAATGTTCCATGTGCACTTGAGAAGAATGTGTATCCTGTTGCTCTTGAATGGAATGTTCTGTAGATGTCTGTTAGGTCCATCTGTTCTAATATGTTGTTTAGTGCCTCTGTCTCTATTTTCTGTCTGGTTGATCTTTCCTTTGGAGTGAGCGGTGTGTTGAAGTCTCCCAAAATGAATGCATTGCATTCTATTTCCCCCTTTAATTCTTTTAGTATTTTTTTCACAAATGTAGGTTATCCTGTGTTGGGTGCATAGATGTTTATAATAGTTTTATCCTCTTGTTGGACTGACCTCTTTTTCATTATTTAATGTCCTTCTTTGTCTCTTGTGACTTTCTTTGTTTTGAAGTCTATTTTGTTTGATACAAGTACTGCAGCTCCTGCTTTTTTTCTACCTAGTAGTTTCATGGTGGTTTGTGGGAGGTAAATTCTCTCAGCTTTTGCTTATCTGAAAAGTGTTTAATCACTCCAAACTTAAATGATAGATAACCTTGCCTTGTAGAGTATTCTTGGTTCGGTGCCCTTCTGCTTCATTGCATTAAATATATCATGCCACTCCCTTCTGGCCTGTAAGGTTTCTGTTGAGAAATATGATGATAGCCTGATGGGTTTTCCTTTGTATGTGATCTTTTTTCTCCTTCTAGCTGCTTTTAAAAGTGTCTTTATCCTTGATCTTTGTCATTTTAATTATTATATGTCTTGATGTCTTCCTTGGGTCCCTTGTGTTGGGATTTCTATGCATCCCGATGGCTTGAGAGACTATCTCTTTTCCCAGATTGGGGAAGTTTTCAGCAATTACCTCCTTAATAACACTTTCTATCCCTTTTTTCTCTTTCTTCTTCTGGTACTCCTATAATGCCAATATTGTTCCGTTTGGATTGGTCACACAGTTCTCTCAATATTCTTTCATTTTTAGAGATTCTTTTTTCTCTTTGTGCCTCAGCTTCTTTGTATTCCTCTTCTCTAATTTCTGTTCCATTTACCGTCTCTTCTACTACATCTAATCTGCTTTTAAGTCCCTCCATTGTATGTTTCATTTCAGATATGGAATTTCTTAATGATTGAATCTCTGTCTTAAATTTGTTCCTGAGTTCTTGAATATTTTTCTGTACCTCCATAAGCATGTTTATAATTTTTATTTTGAACTCTCTTTCAGGAAGATTGGTGAGTTCGGTTTCATTTGCCCCTTTTACTGGGGTTTGTGAGATTTTGGTCTGTACCATGTTCTTTTGACGTTACATATTTCTGTGTGGTGCCCTCTGTTGCCCAGAAGCTCCAGTCTCTGGAGCTGCTCAGCCCCTAGGGTGAGGTTGGGGGTCATAGGGGAGCAGAGCTGGTGCCTGGGGGTAGGAAAGATCTGTTTCCTGACTCCCTTCTTCCCTGCCTGTCTCCAGTATTACAGCCAGTTGGCCGAGCATACAGGTGTAAGCCTCTGTGCTTGGGGTCTCTACACTGGCTGGTCTGATGCCAGAGCAGTGACTGCCGGTTTGCGAGCTGGTGCTGTCAGGCCAGGAGGAAGGCTCAGTAGGCTGTGTATCACAGTGGGGGGCCTCGGAGCTGAGTAGCCAGCCAGGGTGATGGAGCGCCTGAAGCTCCCCAAAGTTCCCAATCTGCTGGGCAGAGCACGCCCAGACAACCTTGTCCCCCTATCTCTTCTCCTGCACAGCAGGCTCCATGCAATCCCTGCCCCTTCAGCAGCCCTCTTGCTGCTAGGAATCCTCTCAGACCACCTGCTTTCCCTTGTATCAGAGTGGCCGGGCATGGATCCCGTCCTCCACAAACAGCTGTAGTCTGTCACAAGCATTCTGCCTGTCCCAGCTCCCCATCCTCCAGAGCACCAGACAGTGTAGATTTCTGTTTGCAAAGCGGATCTCACGGCTTGGTGTCAACAGTCCTGGGCTTCCACCCCCTCCTCTGCTACGTTTCTCTTCCTCCCGCCAATGAGCTGGGGTGGCGAAAGGGCTCAGGTCCCACTGGATCAAGGCTTTCTTATATTACCTTGTTTTGTGAGGTCTGCTCTGTTTGTGAGGTCTGTATGCAGTATGGTGCAGCCTTCTTTCCTGTTGCTGTTTTAGGGTTAGTTGTATTAACTGTATTTTCACACTATCTGTGGTTTTGGGGGAGTTCTCTGTCTCACTTCTCATGCCGCCATCTTGAATCCCCTACAGTATGTTTTTAAATAAGAAAAAACAGATGTCAAAAAAACATAAAGTTTATTGTAAATCAGTATAATAACGGGAAAATGAGAAAAGTTGTAAATCTACATTGTATTATTAGAAGTGAATTTACAAAATATTTCATTGGAAGTGGAAAGTGAGATGATTAAGCTACAAAAAGTTATATACAGAAAATTTGGTTTTAAAGAAAATAAGGAAAAGAACCTATTTTTGCCTTTCTAAACTGTTTTGGATATTCATTCAGAAGTAAAAACACAGGCTCTCCTTGTGTTCTGTTGTCTGACATTGACCAAGCCAAAAAATTTAATCAGATAGCAAAGTAGGTTTATAATAACACTCACTTTTATTTTCCTGTTCATTTTATGTTCTGGATGTCTGTTTTTATAGTTCTAATGCTTGGTTCAGTCATTACAGAACAACTGAAATTTTAAGAATTTAATATTTCTTTCTGAAGTTTGCCTAAGTTCTAGAAAATTCTCTATAAAACATAAGAACCCAAATGATCCATTTTTTCAAAAAGAATTACAGAAACATTTTATATATGTATACTTTTCACACTGCTCAAAATTTTTAGTAATCCTGAACACATACTTCTTAATATTTTACCTAGTTTGATCCTTAAGTGCAACCTATTATGTAACTACTTGGAATTAATATTGGCTTATGAATCAGTGTTTATTCAGAAATTATATGATTCTTGTCCAACTTAAGCTCGTGTACCCTTCTAAAAAGGTTTTGAGATGCTCTTGCCTTTCACCTTAACAGTCCTGAAATCTTAATCATAAAATTTGTAGCTGACTGGATAGTTGTACTAAGAAAATGAGAATCTTAATCCTACTATAAAACGTCTTGTCCTCTGAAGTGGGAAAAGAGTGCTGGTTCTCTGGTGTTAGCTGTCCTAGTAGAAGGGAGAACTTCTGCTTCTATTTATGTTGGTGAAATTGATGATGAGCTCTCACAAGGGACAATGGAACTATTTGGTACAAATAATTCCAGCATCTTTATTGTTACTGATAAAATTTAATTTCAGAATTTAGTACAGAATACATAAAGCTGTATTTTGGAGAAGCAAAAATTAGGCCTCAGTCATCTGAAAATAATAAGGCAAAAAAAATTAAATAAAAATTTTTAGTAAAAACCAAATAATGTTACAAGATATTTCTGAATATTTGGAATACATTCTTTTAAATAAGAATATGTAGAAATGATCAGGAGGAAAAGCTCAGCATTGGGTCACAATTAACTACTCTTTGACATTAAGATCACTTAATAGACTTTCTCAGAGGTGATTTTGATACTTCATAACTGCTTTTGGATGATAATTTTTATAGGTTTTCAGAATATTTTTATATAATTGATTTCAATTTCTATTAATTATTTGAACAAATTGTGTCTCAAGGAATTCCAAAATCATATGGCAAATCTAAGGACAGCTAACTTGGAGCTCTTCACGTTTCATGTGTTTTGGCAGAATGAAACCTGAATAATTCAGTCTTCAATAGTAATTCCTTGGAAAACAAATTAAGTGGAAAACTAAACATGTAAAGACTCTGAACTGTATGGACTGGACTAGGTGGGACAGATTCCTTTTTCATCTGCCCTCACAGACCACTGCATGTGTTACCATATAACTGCACCTCACCTTCTGCACAAGTGTATGACCTTATATCAATTGTGTACACCTGGGCCGTTCTCTCTTTAAAACCCTAAGAGTGTACAGGATGTGGAGTTAAACCTTTGCCAAGGGGCTAAGCTTTGGAGACTTTTGCCAAAGGTGGACTCTGGAGGAAACATACTTGGAGGATGCTTTTAAATTTTGGCAAAAGTCCTTCACTACCAGTGGAAGCATAAGAACTTGGACACAGAACCAAAGACCATGATAATCTCGAGTCTCAGCTCACAGGTACCTTCCCTATGCTTCACTTGAGGGAGAAATCTCTAGTGCCTTACTCCGGTGGGCTACAGTCTTAACTGAGATGAAGGGGATGAACAGCATGGATTTCTGCCACCATGACAGTGTATGGATGAATGTATCATAAATGTATTAGGAACCTATCTACCCATGGATATCCATGCCCACAAGGCATTAAGGAATTTGGTGAAAACATAATGCTACTTAAACACAGCTAACAGGTACTGTAAGTCCCTAGATAGAATTGTTGATAATTCCAGCAGGAAAGGATTGGTACCTTCAGTGGTTGGCTGGGTCCAGGCCAATCTTTGTGAGTTCTCTCTGATCCAGCTAATGAGTGATCCCTGAGAAGCTGCTCAGCCTGAATTTGAATTCCCTTAGATACTTAGATGTCTAAATACTGACAAGAATTCATCAAAAATACACAGTGGGGACTGTAGATTTTGTTTAGGGTTTGACATGACTCTAAAGGGCTTTCAGAGCACTCAGTAGTCATACACAAGCTAGAAGGGACACACCTTCCCTGCTTTCTCCAAGGTGGCCACTCCAGCCCAGTGTTACTCTCGTCTCAGACCATTCCAAGTCTGCAAGTTAGCTCTAAGATGACATTGACTATGGGTCTGAGATAACTTGAGATTGTTTTTGTTGTCACAAACCATGTTTGCTCTTGCTGATGTGAAGTCAAAGTAGGTACAAAAAACGTATTGATTTTAAAGTATTGAAGTGAGCACAGTAATTAGAGGCATGGTAAAAGGCTCCTCCATTGAACATGTAATACATGGCACATTTCCTGTTTTAACTGCAGTGCAGTTGCCATGTCTGGCTTCTAGGAAAGAAATTGTTCCACTGTAATTTTATACTCAGATTATTTTGAAGTTAATATCAAAGAATATCTTTAAAAATGTTAAATGATGCTTAATGGAATGATGAGAAAATTCCAGGAGTCAACACATTTCACTGCCTTGTTTTATTAACAGAGTGAGTGATATTTAGGCCATAACTTACTGTCTAAACTGGAAATAACTCTTAAGAGAAAAGGAGATTGCAAGAATAATTATATTAAGACACCATGTAGAAATTGGGACTAAGGCAAACTATTGCCTACATATTATTCACCTTGTGGGTAATACTGACCTGTTGGTGCTCACTAGTTTAAAAACAAGCCTCAGGCTTATACATGAATGAAGATTCAGTTTCAAAGTACTTTTGACTTTAAATTACATACTTAGTTTTCCTTGTATAGAGGACATATGTCAGATAATCATAGGGTACTATTTAAGTCATGGAGTCAGCTTCTTAATTTCAGCCCCATTAATGATGGAGTCTGAATGTGATCATTATCCCTAAACCAGGGCAGTGGTTCTCAAACTACTATGCATCAGAACCACCTAGGAGGCTTGTTAAAACATGATCAAGCCCCAGCCCGAGAATTTGATTGACAAGGTCTTGGGAGGGCCCAAGAATCTGCAGCTCTACCCAATTCTCAGGTACTGTAGTGGCTGTTCTAGGTGTAAGATGCTTAGAGAACCTCTGAACCACAGGGAACAGGTTATCCCACTTAATATGCAGTTTGCTCTTTTTCTGTAGGGGTGAATATTGGATAAGCTATAGTAGACACTGAAATATTTGTTGAATGAATGAATACAAGTATAGGAACCAGCAGGGTAGTCACTTTGAATACCTTTATGATAGTTTATGAGATAGTTTCTTTCTGAGAAGGGTCACAGCTGCTTAAGGAACTGAATTAAGTAAACTTGGAAAATCAATCACCTTTATAGTTTTTTTTCCCCACTTCTTACACTCAGGCTGACATGACTATAATTCCTTTGTGAGGTATCAAAATCTGAATATATAATTAACAAATGCGGAGTGCCTGTGGTCAGTGTGGTCCCCATTGCCTGTTGGGTGAGTGACAAGTAGGATGGATGCTCAGAATTTTTCCCAACTGAGGAAAAAAAGAATTGATATGGTTAGCTGGGGGAGAGAAAAACAAAAGGCAGCAAAGCTTTTTTGAAGATGGAGAGGTTAAGAATGGTTGGACAGGGATTAGGCAGATACCAGAAGCAATAAGGGTGGATCTCTTAAAGAGATGTGAGTTGTGAGCAAAATGCTTTCAATTCCAGGTTCTCTGTGGCTCCAGCCAGGGATAAGTCATCTGTCTGAATCTTAAAGAGACTAATCTTCAAGGTAATGATTTCAGCCTCTGAAGCCTTAATTGCAAAGGTTGTGTTCTCTCCTTGGGCAGAAGGAGAACTTCTATAACTAGTTAGGTCCTCATAGATAAATTGCTTTAAATAGGCAAGGTAAATGGTGAGAGAAACTTAATTTGGTTAGATTAGGTGGATTTCTAAAATGTTGCTCCATTGAGTAAGGTCCTAAGATCAATGGGACTGATGATGCATGGGTGTCACCCTAACTGTGCTGCTCCTTCAGGCCCTACCCCAGGGTAGCTAATAGTCCAGAGTCCTGTGTACCAGTTAAGTTCACTGGAGAGAATAAAAGGGATGAGGAGATGGCAGTCTTCTAGGCTTTGTCAATATTACAAAACAGGCAAATTAGAATCTTAGTTCCTGATTGATCAATTGAGTTAGATAAATTTGAATTAGACCTCAGTCTGGCAAGGCCATGATGACAGAGTCCTAGCCCCTGAAGAAGGGAGGATTTTGCACTGTCAGGACCCCAACCACAGAGGCAGGATTCAGAGTTGGAGCTCCAAGTTTAGCAAATAATTTGGGCAAAGGCAAGAGCCAAAATAGAGGCTCATCTATACGGATTTTTACTGAAGACTAGCCTTGGTAAGGATGGTGGCATTTGGATTCATACCACATTTAGGACAAAGAAAGTGTAAATCCTATCCATTGGTGTGACGGAACACTTCTAACATGTTGTCAGTTTGGATTAGCTCAGAAACCTGGTGTGCCTAAATCTGATATCTGATTCTTTACAGCTAGGCAGCACTGAAATGCAAGCTTAATCTCTGGTGGTTTTACAGATATTTATTAATAAAATAAGCATTTATTTTTTAATTAAGGTATCATTGATATACACTTTTATGAAGGTTTCCCAAGAAAAACAATGTGGATATTACATTCACCCTTATTATCGAGTCCCCCCTCATAAAATAAGCATTTTAATATGTGTTTTGTTAGTATGAGCTGGCCTGATTTCAAATTGAGTGAAATCAAATCCAGAGTAAACCTGGATTTCGAGTGAAATAAGAGCCGTGTCATTCCAAAGCTTACATCTTCAACTCCACAGTTAATTTTTGTTTTAGAACTTGGTCACGTTTAACTGCCTCCAGCAGTCTACAGATAAAGATCACCTTAGGAAACTGAAGCCCGTGAGTAAAAAGCAGTGATCCACAAGCATCTTGCTTTCCCTAGGCATTCAGTATTGCTCCATCAGTACTCTTGCTTTTAAATAAGTAAACTCAAGACCAATAAGCAAAACCCATACTTTAAAAAAAAAAAAGAGTCCTGTGTTTCGTATTGGAGATCCTAAACTGCTATGAATTAGTGTGTTGAAATTATATTCATGTATAGAATATGAATCTGTCGCGAGAACTTCCTTCTAAAGGTAACAGAAGTCTTATTGTGGGCATTTCTGGGGTAACAGTAGTTTCTGGCATATCTTAGGGGATTTACCTCCCCCACGTTTTCTAAGTGGATATTTTAAAATATCCTTTACTAAGGTATTTAAGCTTTAAAAATATTTTGAAGTCTAGATTTAGGTATCTCAATCAACTTTTAAATATTTGGCTCTTGGCGTTGCTTTACAGTATTTTGAGAGTAGATGGTTTTCCAATTTGCCCGTTTTAGAATCCATGTGTCCTACTTCTAACATCAAAGAATGCCATATAATCACTTAAATTTTTCTCCTTTGTTATTGTACTACTGCAGTTTCGTTATTGTTAACGTGGTGAAGAGGGCAGCTCTTTGTATGAAGTTTGTTCTAGGTTCTCAAATTTGTGGGATTAATTTAACTTTGGAATTGGACTTTTTCCAAACATTTTAAAAAATGACATTAATTAGTATTTTCATGGCCTTTGTCTAAAAATTCTCTGAGCTACTAAATCAGATGCAAATTTCACCTTTGGTTAGATATGCATGTGGTCCAACAATAACTGGCATTGTACTGTTGCTCTCGCTGTTCAGGCTAGTGAAACTTCATAAAGCACAGAGAACAACTTTAAATGTGATCTACAGGAAGCCATTTAATAGAGGTTATTACAACACTGGTCTTGGAGTTCAAAACTTTAAAAATGTTCTCAAATCTAAAAAGACAGAATATGAGGAATACGCATGCTGTGGTTCCTGATCACTCTAAATTCTCAGATTCAAGATAAACCAAAAACAAATTACTCGGGATTAGTTTGCTATGACAAATTCTCCTTTGCAGGATCATATAAGAGTTTGGAAAATAGATATACCAGTTAGTAGTGTTAAAAAAAAATTCAACTGAGTAAATTTTAAAGATCTTACTGGCTTTGTTCAATGATTCATAAATCATGCAGCAACCCATTAAGCAAAAAGAAAGGAGCTCTGAAGAACCATACACAATAGGACATACGGGCAGGAGGGCATGAGACAAGGAAGTTACTAGCAAAGTAGATTTTGGCAAGGTCTGCTTTTTAGCAGATAGCAGAGGTCTATCAGGCAGACTACCTCCCTAGTAGTGCTCTTTTTATTTTAATAATTCCACATTGACTAGTTTAAGATTCCACTCCTGGAGACTGAAACTGTAATTAAGTTAGGTATCAAATGTTGGATTGCTGATAGGAGTTTAGGACTCCATTTTGGGCCTGTTGTCTCTTTTTTTAATAATTGTCTGTGCTTCAGCACAAAAACTGATACTATTTTTCCCACGCTTAAGGTGAGAAAATGCAACCCCCTACAAAAAAAAAACAACTTAAGTTATTTTTTTCATGGCCCCAGGTAAATGATGAAGGTTTCAATATTTCATTTCATACCACCTGGCCTCAGTAGAACTTCAAATCCACTTCCTAGAACTGAGCCTCCCAGTCTTTTTCTAAGAATGTATTTCCAAATGCAGCTCACTGCTTATCTCTAACCTTTTTATCTTCCTTCAGGCAAGGAAAGAGGAGAATCCACTTCTAATATATAAAGAATAAATATTTAATGTCCATCCTTTTTTTTCTTATATATATAAACCTGTTGAAACCCAGTCCCTGGCCACACAAAGCCCGCTTGCCGTTTCTCGCTGTAACATAAATATTTAATTAAAACCTACTTTGAACCCTTCTTCCTTAAGGCATAAAATACTCTAGCCTTGGACTACACTTATGCCATTTCCCAAATCCATCTGTTATTTATCCCAGGGTTTTTACCAGCTTTGCAAATTCAGGAGGCATTCACCTGGCTGTTAGAAATGTTTCCAGGAGGTGAGTGTTTAACTTTTGAGATTCGGTTTCCAGAAGAGAGCTAGCCTACTACCAACCATCACTATAAGGGTTGGAATTTGGGATAAAAACAGAACTCTTATGATTCTAAACCTAATCCTGTAGCTTCACAGTTAGTTTCTGTTTTAAGGCTTGGTCGTGTTTAACTCTTGGTTGCCTGGGATCTCCAGCAGTGTACATACCGAGGTAACCTAAGAAACTGAAGCCCGGAGGTAAAAGCTGTAACCCACAAGCTTGCTTTCCTTGGCATTCAGCATTGCTTCAGCAGTACTCTTGTTTTAAATTATTAAGGGTATTTTGTAAAAGATTCTTCTTTAGTAAATAGCAGACCAGTTCTTGTTTCCTAGATGCCAACCTTTATTGGATAGGACAAAAGGTTTCGAAAAAAGTCATTACTTCATTTGAGTCCATTGCCCAATATTATGAAGTCACATGTGCACTTCTGTTACTATTGCTTAGAGAATCGACGGTTACTCTGTTAATATATCCAAAATGGCAATCAGGGAAAGTAAACGGTGAAGTGTCACGGTATAAGCATGACTTAAGAACCTAATAAAGATATAGTTGATGGGGGCTGAGGGACCTGGCACACTAAAACGAGTTTTATTCCAGTAAAAAGAAACAAAGAGTCCAATCTCCAGCTCCATTCTACACTAAAAAAATGCTGATTCAGGCCAGTCATTACTTAAAGGTATTTACATTAACAGTAAAACTTTTTATTAAACTTTTAAAAATAACAGAGTTGCAAGTATAAGCTTCAGAAACAAAGCCATTCCTGTTTGTACTATTCCTAGCAGTAAATAGCTTTAAATGTTTCCCATGTGTAAAGGGACTATTCACTATTAACTTTTAATGTAAATTTCTTTGAGCTAATGTATCTTATCCCTAAATGAGGTAATCCCATTGATAACCACATTCTTTTAGGTCACTGCAAATATTCTCATACCTTTTCTAAATACCTTCAAAACAACACTCCCAAATTAAAATGGTTTTACATCCAAATTTTAATTGAGAATGTGCAGGAAATATAAATTAGAACAAATGAGGTTAAGGTAAGAAAAAATATTATGATACAACTCTGAAACTTTCTGTAAACAAGATATTTGTAGTTACAAGATGAATATAAGAAATGATAATTTGTAAAATCAATGTTTCATAGTATAATGTATAATTTTCATCGTATTTCGGTATTGTTTGACCCCTCTTCTATTCCAATCCTTACCCTAAATTATGCTTCACTCAGTCACCTTTTAAGGTCACATGATAGGGCTTTTCCTCATCTTCCCACTTTGCAGGTGAGAGCCCTGAGGCCATGAACCAGAGCTGTGGGGACTTACCTCAGATCACACAAACACTCACGGAAATGTTTGCCTGCCAAACCATATAACACTAGCTGAAGTCCCTTCCCAGCTTCCTAAAGCAGTGAAAACACTTGGATTGCTTTTTTTAGTTCCATGATAGATACCAAATAAAAGCAAGATGTCCTGGATTATTTTCATAATGAACTGGAATTCAGGGAAATTTACTAAAAATTCTTTGAGAGCCTATACTATTATTGGAAAAGCAGTTTATGATAGATGCGGTTTAAAAGTGATGTAGCTATGATGAATTGATTCAGAAACTGCTATGTTGCTGCTTCAGCAATAACTTCACCCATCTCTCCTTTCTTGCTCACAGTATCCTTGGTGCCTAGTGTGGTTCCTATCATAAACTACTTTTGGGGCATTTACACTGCTGTCCCACAAACAGTTGAGTTAGGCATTTTGATAGAAGTCCTTTGTGGTTTCTCCTTTTCCTTTGTAAATGTTAGGCTTAGAGGCTCAAGAATGGAAATGTTATCAATCATAATGAAAAGGAATCAAACATATATAAAACATATGAGGCTGAAGAGTGGATGAATGAAAGCTGAGGTCAGACATCTCCATTCTGGATGCCTAGCAAGACCTGGGGGTTTGTGTGTGGGGTGGGTGGGGGGTGTGGGTGCATGTGCATGCGCACATCAAAATTGCAGTTGGGGAATGATGTATTGCATTAATACGACGAAATAAAGTCATTTTTGCTCATTATCCTCTATTCAAAACCTCTAAAAAATACAAAAATAATGAAATAGAGGGAAAATACCCACGTTCAAAGGAAGAATAGCCACAACAACTGTGAAGTGAGGATGCCTGCTGAGAGCTGACACCTCCCCTCTTAGATCTTCAACAGTATGTATCTTTCAAGTGCCAGAGTTTATCAAATACTCTTGGTTAGAGCAATCCAATAAAACATCACGAACAGGTCACTGGAGAAGCAGAGAATATTTTTGTACAGACCCAGTTTCTGTCCAGGAGGTGGAGCTGGGGCTAAACCATGTATCCTCACCATTCGTAGGGCTTGACCCAAAGCTTCTTCTTTGAAACGGAGCCTTCGAAATGAAATGGGGGAAAGAGGTGCTACAATAGCAATAGGAGAGGGCCTGCTGCCTAAAGGGCTTTGTATCAGTTCTCTTGAATCCTGAGAGCTGGAGGGAGATGTAGTCCTAGAGAAAGCAAAGGAAATAACAGATTTGGTAGAAGGGCGTTTGAGATAACCTAAGAGGGGAGGTTCCTCAAGGAACATAGGACCTAAGTATGAAAAAGAAATCCCCCCTTCAAAAGAACATAAGGAAAAGGCAGATGAAAAACATGAATGCACAAAAGAAGTTTCCCCCAAACAGTGGACTCAAGACAAATGGTTTTCTCCATGATCTTTAAGAAATCTTCCTTTTTTAAAAGGTTGAATCACAAAGTCCATAGAAGAGATAACAAAAGAGAAAAAAAATGAACTGGTAGAGCTCACAAAAGGAAAAGAAGTCAAAAATTTTAACTGTACAGAAAAAAATCACCTTAAAATCAATAAAAGAACAAGTAATGAAACTGAAAGCCAGAGACCTAATAGGCTTAAGGAAATTAAGCAAAATAAAATGGAGAGCAGTATATTAAGTTGAGCCATATGAAATTGTAATATCCAATTATTTTTGACCCACAAGAAAGGCAGTTTCTGTTTCAACCTAATACAACTTTTCCATCTTCTTTTCCATATGAAACTGATAATATTTAATCATTTTGACCTACAAAAATGGAGTTTTCATATGGTTCAACCTAATAAAAATGATGCTGGAGGAAATGATAGAATCAACACAGGGAGGATAATTCTCTGCACCAGCTCGTAATCTCTGAAAACAGAGCAATTTCTAGAATGTTCTAAGGGGAAAATGACCCAATAATGTTATATTTGGCCTATTTATCCTTTAAAATAAAGGCAAAAAATAGATATTCTCAAGCATAAGTGAACTTAAAAAGTAACACACCCAATAACCACTCTTACAAAAAAATTTACCAGACAATACAACTGAAAATTTCACTTAAAATGTCAATTTTTAAAAAACCTCAATAATGTAAAAATAATATAACAAAAACTAAAAGTGTCCTATTTCCCATCTTCCATAATAAAGGAATGTTAGACATTCTAAAGTTGAAATGTACTAACTTACATATTTTTTGTAATCTTTTAACTGTCTAGAGAATTCTTTCAGAAATAACTCTAATGGTAAGAAAAACCTGAAGTTCAACAATTCATTTGCACTTTGCCTAAGGTAAATTGAATCTAATACTTTCTCAAAACCTTTTTACCTGGAGATAATTACAGATTCACAGGAAGTTGCAAAGATACTATAGAAGAGTCCCATTTATACTCTTCCCTCATTTTCCCCTAGTGGTTACTTTTTACATAATTATAGTGTAATATCAAAACCAGGAATATGACACCAGTACAAGGTGTGATAAAAAGTTCTGTCTCTTATTTTATTGCTTTTTTAAGATGGGGAAAAGAGAAGCCTTGCTGGGTCCCATCCTGCCCTTCAAACCAAGGCAGTCATGGGTGTTTCTGTGACCAGGTAAGGTTTCTGGGCACCCCCGAGGTCAAACGATCCCTGCCCTCCTGGAAACCCTGGCAACTCATGAATCATCTCAGGCTGTGCACATTAGGGCCTCAGTACTTTGTGCTGCAAAACGTAAAAAGGGATTTTTTACTGTTGTTTGTTAGCAATTTTAAAAATAGAGTTAAAAATCACATAATAGTAACTCTTCTACAGTGTAGAATTCAGTAGGTTTTAGCATCTTCAAGGTTGTGCAACCATCACTATTATCAAATTCCAGAACATTTTTATCACCCTGAAAAGAAACCCACACCTCTTAGCAGTCAACCATTCACCATTCCTTTCTCCCTGCATCCCCTGGCAACCACTAATCTAATTCCTGTCTCTGTGGGTTTGCCTACTGTGAACATTTCATAAAATGGAATCATAGCATGTAGGCTTTTGTGTCTGGCTTCTTTAACTCTTAGGATGATGTTATCAGGGTTCATCCATGCTGTAGTGTATATTTGTGCTCCATTCCTTTTCATGGCTGAATAATATTCCACTGTATAGATACACACTATTTGTTTATCCATTCATCAGTTGAAGGACATTTAAATTGTTTCTACCTTTTGGCTATTATGAATTATGCTGCTATGAACATTCATGTAACAAGAGTTTGTGTGAAAATATGTTTGACTTATCTTGGGTATATACCTAGGAGAGGAATTACTGAGTTATCCATTGAATTTATTTCCATTAATATATTTTTTATTTGGAATTTTTTCCCAGTTGCATTGAGACAGAGTTGACATATAGCACTGTATAAGTTTAAGTGTACAATTTAAAGACTTGACATATATATATTGTGAAAAAATTACCACAGTAATTTAGTTAACATCCTTCATCTCATATAGATACAAAAAGAAAGAAAAATAATGTTTTTTTCCTTGCTATGAGCACTCAGGATTTATTCTCTTAACAACTTTTGAACATAACATATAGCAGTGTTAACCATAGCCATCATGTTGCACATTGCATCTCAAGTACTTTGGTATCTATTAGTCCGTTCTTGGGTTCCGTGAGTCTGCTGCTGTTTTGTTCCTTCAGTTTTTTTCTTTGTTCTTATACTCCACATATGAGTGAAATCATTTGATACTTGTCTTTTTCGGCTTGGCTTATTTCACTGAGCATAATACTCTCTAGCTCCATCCATGTGTTTTGTTTTTTTTAGATTCTACATATAAGTGACATCATACAGTATTTGTCTTTCTCTGACTTCTTACTTCTTTCACTTAGCATAATGCCCTCAAGCCCTATCCATGCTGTTGCAAATGGCAGGATTTTCTTCTTTTTTATGGCTGAAAAATATTCCATTGTATATTTACACCATACTTTATCGATTTGTCCATTGATAGACACTTAGGTTATTTCCATGTCTTGGCTATGGTAGATAATGCTGCAGTGAACCTGCTGTTAATAGATATCTCTTTAATACTGCTATTATTTTTTTAAATTCTATTATTTCTATTTGTTTTTTTTTTATATCTTCTATTTCTTTGCTTAAGTTTTTAAAGTTCTTGCTGACACATTGGATTTTTTGTTTCAATCATGTTTTCAATTGTTTATTGAAGCATTTTTATTATGGCTGTTTTAAAATCCTTGCCAGATAATTCTAGCATCTGAACCTTCTCTGCGTTGCTGTCTCCATTCACTTTAATGTCATTCTGGTTCTTGGTGCGGCAACTAGCCTGTGATTGAAACCTGTATACTCTCATATAATAAGACTCTAGATCTTATTTAAATTTTGTATTTTAGCAGGCACCGCTCAAACCCCCAAACACCATTCCAGGGGCAAAGAGGAGTGACATCTTGTTGCAGCAAAATCAGGGAGGAAGTCCAGGGTTTCTACTCTGGCTCCTTTGACAGTGGAGGGAAAGATGAGGAGGCTTTGTTATTCTGGGTGGGGATGGGCTTTCAGGCTCTCCACTAGGCCTGAAAGCAGTGATAGGGGCATCTTGTTACTGCTTTTCACATAGCCTCCACTGATACTGAGGAAGGGTGGCCTGTTACTGCTGAGCTGTGAGGGAAATCCTCACTCTTCACCAGGCTACCTCTGACAACTCCCCAGTGGGGAATGGGCACACAGTACTGCCAGCTTGAACTTCAAGCTCCCCACGAAATCTCCACTGACACTGCAGGGAGCTAGAGGGCTCTCCACAGCTCCTCCATCACCACTTTGTGGGGCGGGGAGGAGTTGGGACACATGGTTACAGCCTGGCAAGTGCAGAATCCTAGGCTTCCAGTTGGGCTTTGCTGAGTGATGATGGGGCCACAGTTTTTTCTGCGGTGTTTGTCTGGAGTAGAATGATTATTGTATTAAAGTTTCTTGCAAAGCTGCTGCTTTCCTGGTCCTTTAGCTAGAGAGAATAGGCTTTTCTTGAAGTTTTAGTTTTGTCTGTGCCCATTGGCATTTTCATGTTGCTGGCTTCTCTAGTATCCAGTCTGGGATACATGAAGCAAAAAGAAAATCCAGGGAATGAACCACTGTGGTGGTGTTCTTGGGTCTCAGGGTCCCTAGCCAGCCAGTCAGTCTGTCTCTACCCACCTTTGTCTTATGCTTGGGAGATTTTACATATGTATACACACACACACACACATTCTAAGGTTTTCCATTATGTTAAATGGGAAGAATAGGGAAAAGTATGTCTGTTCTGTATTCTTGAAACTAAATCTAGTGTTTTTAATTTAAAATACATACAGTGTGATTCCATTTTTCTAAATTTACTTCTTTCTGTCTATATATATTTGCCTAGAAAAATGTTCAACTTGCTAAGGATGATCATTTCTGGGTGGTAGAATTTCAACTTAATATTTTTCTTTTTGTATGTTTAAATTTTTCATCCTGATGTGTATCATTTTTTCAAAATCAAGGCATTCTAAAAAAAAAAGTGTGTGATTTGGGGCAAGTTTGGAAGATATTAATGTCCCCTGAGAAAAGTCTACAGCCTAGAAAATGTGTTGTAAAGAGAAAGTAATCTCCTTTCTGAGTGATGGTAATCAGTTTAAAATAATTTGCTTTTTCCCTGTTGTCCACTTGTGTGATTTACCTCTCATCACCATTTGGCAATTTAAATATTCAAGATGGACAGTTTATTGGTATAAAACGTAATTCTTGGCTTCAGATTCATTTGAGGAACAGGGACGCTCTGGATATATGTGCCCTCTTAATATTCAAAATATAAATGAAATTTTAGGCAAATGTGAAAAGGCTACATTGACATAAAAAACAAATCATGATGTTGTGAATGTACTGAATGCCACTGCATTGTTTACTTTAGAATGAACAATTTTTAAAAATTTAATGAAACATAGTTGATAGATAATAGCATATTGGTTTCAGATGTACAACAGAATGATTCGACAATTATATATATTAGGAAATGCTCACCATGATAATGTAGTTACCACCTGTCACCATACAAAAATATTACAATATTATTGGCTGGCTATATTCCCTATGCTGTTCTTCCATCTCTTCCAAATTAATTAATTAATTAATTTATTTATTTTTAATATAATTTATTTTATTATCATTAATTTACAATTACATGTGCAATATTACGATTATTAAACTACCCCTTCATCAGGTACCCCCCACCAACCCCATTACAGTCACTGTCCATCAGCATATTGAGATGCTATAGAATCACTACTTGTCTTCTCTGAGTTGTACTGCCCTCCCCGTGCCCCCCCAACATTACATCTGCTAATCGTAATGCCCCTTTTTCCCTCTTATCCCTCCCTTCCCGCCCATTTTCCCCAGTCCCTTTCCCTTTGGTAACTATTAGTCCGTTCTTGGGTTCTGTGAGTCTGCTGCTGTTTTGTTCCTTCAGTTTTTTTCTTTGTTCTTATACTCCACATATGAGTGAAATCATTTGATACTTGTCTTTTTCGCTTGGCTTATTTCACTGAGCATAATACCCTCTAGCTCCATCCATGTTGTTGCAAATGGTAGGATTTGTTTTCTTCTTATGGCTATAATATTCCATTGTGTATATGTACCACATCTTCTTTATCCATTCATCTACTGATGGACACTTAGGTTGCTTCCATTTCTTGGCTATTGTAAATAGTGCTGCAATAAACATAGGGGTGCATCTGTCCTTTTCAAATTGGGCTGCTGCATTCTTAGGAGTAAATTCCTAGAGGTGGAATTCCTGGGTCAAATGGTATTTCTATTTTGAGGTCTTTTGAGGAACCTCCCATACCTTTCCACAATGGTTGAACTAATTTGCATTCCCGCCAGCAGTGTAGGAGTTCCCTTTTCTCCACATCTCGCCAACATTTGTTGTTGTTTGTGTTTTGGATGTTGGCCATCCTCACTGGTGTGAGGTGATATCTCATTGTGGTTTTAATCTGCATTTCTCTGATGATTAGCGATGTGGAGGATCTTTTCATGTGCCTGTTGGCCATTTGAATTTCTTCTTTGGAGAAGTGTCTATTATGTCCTCTGCCCACCTCTTAATTGGATTATTTGCTTTCTGTTTGTTAAGGTGCATGAGTTCTTTATATATTTTGGATGTCAACCCTTTATCAGATACGTTTTTTATGAATATATTCTCCCATACTGTAGGATGTCTTTTTGTTCTACTGATGGTGTCCTTTGCTGTACAGAAGCTTTGCAGCTTGATATAGTCCCACTTGTTCATTTTTGCTTTTGTTTCCCTTGCCCGGGGAGATATGTTCATGAAGAAGTTGCTCATGTTTATGTCCAAGAGATTTTTGCCTATGTTTTTTTCTAAGAGTTTTGTAGTTTCATGACTTACATTCAGGTCTTTGATCCACCTTGAGTTTACCTTTGTGTATGGGGCTAGACAGTAGTCCAGTTTCATTCTCTTACATGTAGCTGTCCAGTTTTTCCAACACCAGTTGCTGAAGAGGCTGTCATCTCCCATTGTATATCCAAGGCTCCTTTATCAAATACTAATTGACTGTATATGTTTGGGTTAATGTTTGGATTTTCTATTCTGTTCCACTGGTCTGTGGGTCTGTTTTTGTGCCAATACCAAATTGTCTTGATTACTGTGGCTTTGTAGTAGAGCTTGAAGTCAGGAGTGTAATTCCCCCTGTTTTATTCCTCCTTCTCAGGATTGCTTTGGCTATTCGGGGTCTTTTTGTGGTTCCATATGAATTTTAGAATTATTTGTTCCAGTTCATTGAAGAAAGCTGTTGGTAGTTTGATAGGGATTGCGTTGAATCTGTAGATTGCTTTAGGTAGTATAGCCATTTTGACAATATTTATTCTTCCTAGCCAAGAGTATGGGATGCATTTCCATTTGTTAGTGTCCTCTTTAATTTCTCTTAGGAGTCTCTTGTAGTTTTCAGGGTATAGGTCTTCTACTTCCTTCATTAGGTTTATTCCTAGGTATTTTATTCTTTTGATGCAATTGTGAATGGAATTGTTTTCCTGATTTCTCTTTCTGTTAGCTCATCATTAGTGTATAGGAAAGCAACAGATTTCTGTGTGTTAATTTTGTATCCTGCAACTTTGCTGAATTCAGATATTAGTTTTAGTAGTTTTGGAATGGAATCTTTAGGGTTTTTATGTACAGTATCATGTCATCTGCAAATAGTGACAATTTGACTTCTTCTTACCAATCTGGATGCCTTGTATGTCTTTGTTTTGT
>JAVSCE010010670.1:0-88102 GCA_032199065.1 Smutsia gigantea | reverse complement strand
CTTGAGAGCATATCTCAAGAATCAAGTATCTACCTGAGCCTTCTCCGACAGACACTGACACTACTCAGTTAACTTTTCTCAAACTTATGTGAAGGGACCTCACCTTCCAGCTGAGAGATCAGGGCACGGAGAAGCCCCAATCTAAAGAGATGATTAAGAAGGAACGTAGAGATTGCAGATCCTAACCATAATGTCAGCACTCCATCCATCCATTCAGTATTGAAAACTAAACAAAAAACCTGTATATGAAACACCCATGTGACAAGCAAAAATGGAGAACAGAAAAATAGTTAAGAAATAGAACTTGTTTTCAAAAACTATCAAAACACATGTACAAAAACAAAAACAAAAATATAATAGAAGATGTTAATTGCCCTGAGAGGGCTACAGATAAAGTGCCATACTCAGGTGAGTTCAGAGAAAGCTGAAATTATTTCTTGTGGAAGAATTCAAGAAAAGCTTTATGGAGAAAATAGCATTTCAGATGGCCTTTGAAGAATGGGTAGGATTTGGACCTAAGAGATGAAACAAAGTGCATCTAGTTGGGGAGATCAGTCCAAGCAAAATGATCTGAGGCAGCAAACACATGAAAAAAATTTTTTCAGTCTGGCTAGAAAATAGGATGCAACACACATAATGTGGAGCGGGGGGGGTGGGGGGGGTGGAAAAATAAACTATAACTATTTCAGACAGCCTTCAGTAATAATTTGGAATTTATAATAAATAATGAAGACCCACTAATGGTTTCTGAGCTCAGGATTGGCATGGTAAGGCTTCAGAAGAATTAATGGACAAGGTAGATTTTTGGAGAATGCTGCCGGGGGCAAGAAGACAAATCAAGATAGAAACACATGGTGTAGGTAAATAAAGCAAAGAACTGGGGTGTTGGAGAGGGCATGAAGAGGAAGCCGCAGACAAGAGGAATGCTGTTAAGGTCTACATGGTTCGGTCATTGGTGGTCATGTGGAATAAGGACATCAGACATCATCCCAAAGTATGTCCTCCGGATGTCTGAGACGGTGGTAACAGTATCAGCAGAAAGAGACCCCAGAAGGTGACAAAGCCTGTGGGACACCGAAGCGCCCATGTCTGACCATCTGCTGGAAGTGTGGGGCTGATGCAAGGCAGGCAGAGAGGGACAAACAGAGGGTCAGTTCAGCCCTCACTCTCGACCGCCCTGTGGTAGCTGCTATCATTGGCCCCACCCTTCTTGAAATTCTCCTCTTGGGTCTCTGGACAATACCCTTTCCTTGCCTCCTCCCTCCTCGGTGGCAGCTCTGTCTTAGACTCCATGAGCTCCTCTTCTGCTGCTCGTCCCATGTGGTTATGTTCCCCAGTGCTCCAGCCTTAGTCCTTTTCCCCTCCTACATCCTGTCCCTGAAAGGCTTGTCCTTGCCTATCGCTTCACTACTCCCCCACACAGATGGTTCCTGCGGAAGGCAGTGATTCAAACTGCAGGCTCTGGAACCAGCCGAGGCTCAAATCCCAGCTCCACCATTTGCTGGACAGGTGATGTTGGACAAGTCATGTACTTTGATCCTCCCCATCTGTAAAACGTGGTTATAGGGTGAAGAGGATCTGATATGAGGACTAACACAGAATGTGGCACATAGTAAGTCATTAGTAAACGGTCATTATTATTAACCAAACTTTGTAACTGGATCTAGGTCTCTCTCCTGGTGGCCAGATCCATCTAATCAATGTCACCTGGGCAGGATCCCCTAAAGTCCCAAAATGAACTTGCCATCTTCCTCACCTGCCACAACCCTGCCCCTCCTCTGTGCTACAATCATTCATCCAATCATCCGATCAGATGCCTGGGAATCACCCCACTTTTCCCCCTTCCCCTGCCCCAACATCCTCTCATCGAATCCTGTAAGATGAAGTTCTCAATAACTCAACATGGCCTAAAGTGCCCATCATTATCTGGCCCCCACTCCTCTGTCCAAACTCATCCCTCCCCTTTCTCTCTGGCCCAATATACTCTCATCTTCTGCTCCAGCTTCATGCTGAGGTAGATACTATTCCTCAAAAACAGCGGGCAATCTAATACACACGTCTTTGCACGTTTCTTTCCTCTGCCCTGAATGTCCTCCCAACTCCCCATACCCACCCTGGATACTTCCTATTCGCCTTTAAAGACTCAGCTTATGTCACCTCGCCATGAAATATTCCCTGGCTGCCAGTAGACAGTCAGATGCCTTTCCCTCTGCTTCTATAACGCAGCAAGTTCCCCTATTGTGGTGCTTACCACTGCGGGATTATTGACTTGCCTTTCTCTCTTTTATAGCAAATCATCAGGGGCTTATAGGCAAGAACTGTGTCCTGCTCATTGCTCAACTCCCTCCTCCACAGTCTAGCACATTATATGCCACGTAACAGGTTCTTAAGTGTTTTTATATATGAATGAATAACTAAATAACTAAACCAAACAAAATAATCCCAGACACTTCATGTCCCCCCCTTTTTTGTCAGCATTGCTAATCATAAAATTCATGTCGTTCAAAAGGTTTTCTGGCTGAGTCCATGTCTCTGTAACAATAACCAATCGCTTTTCTACCCTATTTTGAAAGATAAAGATCATTTAAAGCTAATGGGTACGTTTTATTTTCTCCTTGTTGCTTTTCTGCATTCTCAAAATGTTCTCTAGTTAATCTCTTGATCCATACCAAGTCTGTCACCTGACAAAAATCAGGAAATTCACTGGAAAGCCTACAAAAGTTTAAGTCTGCCAATACAGTTAGACTCTGTAATTCCAACAGTTGATTCACGGATGTGGTGCCTCCAGATCACCAGGGTGCCAAACTGTCACTGAATTGGGGTGTTAGGTGAGGCTGGAGAGGGTGTATAGTAAACTTCAGGTGACAAGGTGTATTTTGAAAAATTCCTGTAAGCATATCCTTCTAATTCAAAGATGACAGGCCCTGCCAAGAGGGGTTGAGATTAGGAAAGTCCCTTCCCAGTTATTACAGTGAACCTACAAGGCCACTCTCTGATGCCTGTCCGCATTCTCTGTATAGAGTTCTTGCTGTTTGCATGCAGCCTCTTAGGGTCAGCCTCTCCCTCCCCACACCTTGACCTTTGGGCATCACCTGCTGGGAAACATTTCATCCTGCCATCACCCTAGCCTGCCCTGGACTCACCCCCAGGGCCTTGCCTCTGGGCCTAAGCAGTCTCCCTGCATGTCTGAATGGACAGCAGCTGCGTGCCCTCGGTTTCCTCCAGCACCACGGGGGCTGACATCATACCGCAGTGCCCAAGACTTTTCCATGAAATACTGTCTTCCAAGGTGCAAGAATGAGCCACAGGTAATTACAAAGCACAAAAAAGGGAACTAACGCTGAGGGACCTGCAGTGACTTAGACAAGGCTGCCACCCATCGGTCAAAAATAAAAGTACTGCTGATCTTTTCATGGAGTTTGGAGTGATTTAATGGAATGTCTGCCCTGGAATGGGCAGTAGCTGAATTGTTATTTTAAAAAAAGAAAAGCTTTTTATATTTATAACACAATCACTATTACAGCAAGCCTATAATTCGGGGCTGCATCAGAAACTGGGGTTCTGAGAACATAGAGCAGGAAATCAGTTCAAGGCCTGATTCAGACTTCAAAGAGGGAGTGAAGGAGGAGAAAGTTTGGGCAAAAATGCCCTGTGAGAAAAGTAGATGGAGAAAAAGGAAGATAACACCAACAGACCCAGTGCCTCCCATGCTCTGCCCACAGACTGAATGAGGTCGTCCACATAAGGAATCTAATTTAATCCCCACTGCAACTCTGCAAAACTAGTATTTTCATGCCCAGTACAGTGGTCAGAGCCAAAGAAGCTACAGATTTGCGTAGAGTCAGAGCTCAGCTGGAGCAGGGCTGATTTGAACTCAGGTCTGTCCTGTTCCTCAAATCCATTCTGATTCCACCAAACCAAAGCCACCTATTCTCACTTCTCAAATTGTTTAGGGCAGACACTGAGTCTGTAAGATTGTTTATTTTCTTGTTTTGATCACAGTCTCCTGCTGGGATAACAAATAAAGGAAGTCAACGCTTTCGGTTTAAAGTTTAAATGTTGAACAGGAAGAGACATACTCTGGGAAGCCTGGTGCCAAGGATACTCTGTAGCCAGCAGAGGCTTCCCCCGCCTTTCCTGCCCATCTCTCCCCAGTCTAAAATCCTCTGCCTCACTAGATACAGTAACAGTTCACAGCCGCGCTGTCCGGCGCAACAGCCTCTAGCTACATGTGGTGACAGAGCACGTGAACTGCGGCAGGTTCAAAAAGGGTATGTGCCAGATTTCTAAGACTACACACAAAAATAAACATAGAGAATATCTCACTAATGATTATTATACTGATTACATGGTGACAGGCTACCATTCTGGATATATGAGATTAAGATGTATTGTTAAAATTAATTTCACCTCTTTCTTTTTACTTTTTAATGGGACTACCAGAAAATGTTAAATTGCCTGTGTGGATAGCGTTCTGTTCCCTATTGAATAGCAGTGGTTTAAAGACATGCAAACATACTTTTATTTTTAAAAAGGCATTTCATACCCTAGTTAGTGCAAGATCATGGCCATGGAACCAAATTTTTTTCTTCCTCAGATGATGGACAGAACACTGCCACCTGACATTTAGTTAAGATAGCTATAATTATTAACCAAGAGTTTCACATTGTGAGGAAACTAATGCAGCCTGATTTTTTCTGGGTGTGTGTCTTATGGTGACAGACTTGTCTTTTAATTACCCCCGAAGTTTTCATCCTGCAAATTGCATTAATAGCAGTGTAACTAACGAACCAGAAGCATGTGGGCTTTCAGGCTCAACAAAGAATGTCACATTTCTTACATTAAAGAACGTTGAGGCCTTACTGCTCCACTCAGAAGTGTTCCTAAGGCCTCGAATCTTCTCACCTTTATCTAGTTCCACACCTTTAAACTAGATGGAAATCTTATTGGGAGCTAAACTGGTCACACCCAAAAATTAAAGCAATTCAGCCTTCAAGGCTCATTTCCAGGATAACCAGGTTTTCTTCGCAGGTTTTCGTTTTTTTCTTTTTTTTTAATAGTTTATTTTGGTATCATCAATCTACAATTACATGTGCAATATTACGATTATTAAACTACCCTTCATCAGGTCCCCCCCACCAACCCCATTACAGTCACTGTCCATCAGCGTAGTGAGATGCTATAGAATCACTACTTGTCTTCTCTGAGTTGTACAGCCCTCCCCGTGCCCCCCCAACATTACATCTGCTAATCGTAATGCCCCTTTTTCCCTCTTATCCCTCCCTTCCCACCCATTTTCCCCAGTCCCTTTCCCTTTGGTAACTATTAGTCCGTTCTTGGGTTCTGTGAGTCTGCTGCTGTTTTGTTCCTTCAGTTTTTTTCTTTGTTCTTATACTGCACATATGAGTGAAATCATTTGATACTTGTCTTTTTTCGGCTTGGCTTATTTCACTGAGCATAATACCCTCTAGCTCCATCCATGTTGTTGCAAATGGTAGGATTTGTTTTCTTCTTATGGCTGAATAATATTCCATTGTGTATATGTACCACCTCTTCTTTATCCATTCATCTACTGATGGACACTTAGGTTGCTTCCATTTCTTGGCTATTGTAAATAGTGCTGCAATAAACATAGGGGTGCATCTGTCCTTTTCAAATTGGGCTGCTGCATTCTTAGGGTAAATTCCTAGGAGTGGAATTCCTGGGTCAAATGGTATTTCTATTTTGAGTTTTTTGAGGAACCTCCATACTGCTTTCCACAATGGTTGAACTAATTTGCAGTCCCACCAGCAGTGTAGGAGGGTTCCCTTTTCTCCACATCCTCGCCAACATTTGTTGTTGTTTGTGTTTTGGATGTTGGCCATCCTCACTGGTGTGAGGTGATATCTCATTGTGGTTTTAATCTGCATTTCTCTGATGATTAGCGATGTGGAGCATCTTTTCATGTGCCTGTTGGCCATCGGAGTTTCTTCTCTGGAGAAGTGTCTATTCATGTCCTCTGCCCATTTCTTAATTGGATTATTTGCTTTCTGTTTGTTAAGGTGCATAAGTTCTTTATATATTTTGGATGTCAACCCTTTATCGGATATGTCATTTATGAATATATTCTCCCATACTGTAGGATATCTCTTTGTTCTACTGATGGTGTCCTTTGCTGTACAGAAGTTTTTCAGCTTGATATAGTCCCACTTGTTCATTTTTGCTTTTGTTTCCCTTGCCCCAGGAGATATGTTCATTCAGAAATTGCTCATGTTTATGTCCAAGAAATTTTTGCCTATGTTTTTTTCTAAGAATTTTATGGTTTCATGACTTACATTCAGGTCTTTGATACATTTTGAGCTGACTTTTGTGTATGGGGTTAGACAGTAGTCCAGTTTCATTCTCTTACATGTAGCTGTCCAGTTTTTCCAACACCAGCTGCTGAAGAGGCTGTCATCTCCCCATTGTATATCCAAGGCACTTTTATCAAATATTAATTGACTGTATATGTTTGGGTTAATGTTTGGATTTTCTATTCTGTTCCACTGGTCTGTGGGTCTGTTTTTGTGCCAATAGCAAATTGTCTTGATTACTGTGGCTTTGTAGTAGAGCTTGAAGTCAGGGAGTGTAATTCCCCCTGTTTTATTCCTCCTTCTCAGGATTGCTTTGGCTATTCAGGGTCTTTTGTGGCTCCATATGAATTTTAGAATTATTTGTTCCAGTTCATTGAAGAAAGCTGTTGGTATTTTGACAGGGATTGCATTGAATCTGTAGATTGCTCTAGGCAGCATAGCCATTTTGACAATATTTATTCTACCTAGCCAAGAGCATGGGATGCATTTCCATTTGTTAGTGTCCTCTTTAATATCTCTTAAGAGTGTCTTGTAGTTTTCAGAGTATAGGTCTTTCACTTCCTTCATTAGGTTTACTCCTAGGTATTTTATTCTTTTTGATGCAATTGTGAATGGAATTGTTTTTCTGATTTCTCTTTCTGTTAGTTCATCATTAGTGTATAGGAAAGCAACAGATTTCTGTGTGTTAATTTTGTATCCTGCAACTTTGCTGAATTCAGATATTAGTTCTAGTAGTTTTGGAGTGGAGTCTTTTAGGGTTTTTTATGTACAATATCATGTCATCTGCAAATAGTGACAATTTGACTTCTTCTTTATCAACCTGGATGCCTTGTATTTCTGTGTTTTGTCTCATTGCCGTGGCTAGGACCTCCAGTACTATGTTGAATAACAGTGGAGAGAGTGGGCATCCCTGTCTTGTTCCCGATCTTAGATGAAAAGCTTTCAGCTTCTCGCTGTTAAGTATGATGTTAGCTGTGGGTTTGTCATATATAGCCTTTATGATGTTGAGGCACTTGCCGTCTATACCCATTTTGTTGAGAGTTTTAATCAGGAATGGATGCTGAATTTTGTCAAATGCTTTTTCAGCATCTATGGAGATGATCATGTGGTTTTTGTTCTTCTTTTTGTTGATGTGGTGGATGATGTTGATGGATTTTCGAATGTTGTACCATCCTTGCATCCCTGGGATGAATCCCACTTGATCATGGTGTATGATCCTCTTGATGTATTTTTGAATTCGGTTTGCTAATATTTTATTGAGTATTTTTGCATCTACGTTCATAAGGGATATTGGTCTGTAATTTTCTTTTTTGGTGAGGTCTTTGCCTGGTTTTGGTATTGGAGTGATGCTGGCTTCATAGAATGAGTTTGGAAGTATTCCCTCCTCTTCTATTTTTTGGAAAACTTTAAGAATGGGTGTTATTTCTTCTCTATATGTCTGGTAGAATTCAGAGGTGAATCCATCAGGTCCAGGGTTTTTGTTCTTGGGTAGTTTTTTGATTACTGTTTCAATTTCATTGCTGGTGATTGGTCTGTTTAGTTTTTCTGTAGGTTTTTCTTATTTCATCAATAACAACACTGGAAAAAAATGGCCTTAGAGAAATCTACAAGCCAGTGAACTCCTAAAGGTAAGATATATTCAAAATTCCTAACCAGAGATTTAAAGGACAGGTTTAGTCAACCGCTCCCAGGGTGACAAGACATTGGTCCAAACCACATGCAGTTGCCAGCTCTGAAGGCCCTCAGACCAACATCAGCTGGGACGAAAACGCATCAGCAAGGGTGAGTGCCACAGGAAAGCCCCTGCCTACCCGAGAATTTTGAAAAGCCTCCCTTTGTCTTGGAGTCAGGCTCTATGTCCATCATGATGCTGAGTTTCCAGACAGAAGGCAGATGGACTAACAGATTTTTGAAGTTCACCTTTAAAACCAGACTCTGATCTTCAGCTCTCTACAGAAAGGAACACACCCAATGAGCTAAAATGAAATAAAAAAATAACCTTGGTCTGAGGGCTCCTAGAAACAAACCCATTTGAACAGTGCACAATGCAAACTCAAGTTATCTTCTGCCAGCTCTTCTCAATTTTCTCTACTATTTGTGATATTTTCCATAGATGAGACCCGAGATGCTCATTGTAAATGACAGTCAGATGTTTAAACAATTTTGTTGCTGAAACATGATAATTTCCAGAAGCCCCTTTTCTGTATGTACACAGTATCTTTTGGTGAGACCCACCACAAAGAAAATGAGTTGTACAAGAACAATGGCAGAAGATCTGGAAATTCACCAAGAAAATGGACTGTCACATGCCTCAAACAAAACAAAAAGTCATTAATAGGAAACAGGCCAGTTTTCAATGGTCATGGAAAGAGTACACACTGGGTTCTTTGCAACTGGCTATGTTTCAAAGTCAGTAACCTCCAGCTTGTCAGGGAGAATTGTGGTTAATGCTGCGAAAGACATGTGCAGAAAGGTTTCTCGTTGTCCTTAAATTCCTGAATTTCTAGTCAGGACATCATCACACCACACATGGGCAAAACAGAAAAGTCTGGGAAATTTTAAATGGATCCTGCTGTAAGTAAACCCAATGTATAAAATCCTAACTTACAAAATCAATACATTAGGGGGTGATCATTTATCTGAAGAAAGGATTAACTTCAAAATATTTTTTAGTAAAAATTTTCCTATTCAGATAGTAAGTTGAATCACATTTGAAATTGCTGTTTTTTGACTGTTTTGATCAAATAAAACCAAAATCCTTGCAATCCCATGCAGTTCAACTCTGTACGTTTTATTAATAACATAGGTGCCAGAAAAATGTAAAGAGAGAATTAGGAATCCTTACTAATTTCAAGGTGGCAGAAATAAAGGGTTTTTTTTAAACCATACTTCCTAAATAACAACTGAAAGTCAACAGGGAAATATTTGGTTCAACATTTTCTATTTTGGCCTACATAATTTTGAATAATATACCTATAGCCTGTTTTAATCTGAGTAGTACAGGTTGTAGCCAGTGATGACTACAAATTTTGGTAATAAATTTGAAAATACCTAAAATAATAGTAATAAATTCCACGTTTACATATTTTCATTTCAAAGCAGTTTTAAATGAATCTATTAAGCCCACGTGCCCAAATACTTTGTGAAAACTAGACAAGGGGTGGGGGATAATAAAAGGAATAAAAAAAGGAAAAACGGATAAATTTTGATTGTCAGAATTAACTCATTCAAATGAGGATTGCTTTTCAAAGGAGCCCCGGTGGGAAGCTATGCATCTACCTCCAGGTAACACTACCCTACTGCTCAGAACGCTTATGGAATTCCTCTTGGAACTTCCTTCAAAGCTAAGCAAGAAAAACAGTATATTACTTAAAAGTCCCATTTCTCCGTCTCCTTCCTTTTAAATCCCAAAGGGGATCAACCAGTATTGCCTGTTTCACAAACCTAGATGAACACGCTTTGGAGCTACTTGCTAACATACATACATAATTTGTCCAAACCCATAGAATGTACCCCACCAAGAGTGAACCCTAAATTAAACTATACACTTGGGGGAGTGGTGATGTGTCAGTGTGGGTTCATAGTTTAAAACACATGTCCCATCTGGTGCGCGCTGTGGATAACGGGGAGCTGTGCATGGGGGCGTGGGGCAAGAGGTGTATGGGCGATCTCTGCCCTTCAACGGTGCTGTGAACCTAAAACTGCTCTAAAAACATAAAATCTTAATAGAAAGAGGAAAAACGATGTACATAAAACTGCTCATGGAAGAGGGAAATCCTGTCCTCAGGGAGGATCCCCGAGGGAGCCGGGGGACCAGGCCCCTCTCCTCAGGGCCCCCCCCCTCCGGGAAGGGACACCGGGTCTGTCACCCTCGAACCCGGCGACTAGGGAGGGTGGGGGACGGACCCCACCTGAGGGGCTGCCGTGGATCCCTTACTCTTTCTGCACCTGCTAACGTGCCTGGCAGTTTCAGAGCGGCGGGGGCTCTGGTTTCTGACCTGGGCCGAGCACCGTGGGCACCGCGCCCGGCAAGCTTAGGCCGGGGGGGCCAGCGAGGGAAGGCCGCGGCCAGCGTTCCCAGCTTTTCCGATCACACCGGCCCGTCGGATTCAGTGTCTCTGCTCCTGTCAGGACACGTGAAGTTCTACTTGAAGGGCAACCAAAGTAAGTGAGTTGGGGACAAAAGCTGGGCTCCGCTCGCTGACAGGAGCGGGGCCACAGGGGCCACTGGCCTCTCGCGCCCGTGCGGAAGGAGCCGGAGGACCCCGAGTGGCGACTGGCACGCGGCGGCACGGGGGCGGGGCTAGGAGGGGCGGGGCCCGCGGGAGGGTCCTCGGTTGCTAAGGCAACAGTCGCCACCGAGCCCGCCCCCGCCCCGCGGGCCCCTCCTAGCGCTGGCCTTTCCATCAGGCTCTGGCCGAGAGCCTATCCAATGAGCTCAAACCTCTCTAACAGGCTCCCCGTGGCGCACCAATCAGGAGCTTTCACTCAAAGCCCCTGAGAGGGCAGATTCCTTGAGAGGGCGGGGCCGGGAAACGGGCTGGCCGGGACTGGAGCTGCTTTTCCTTGGCTGGAATAACCAATGCCCAGGCACCCAGTCGGCGTCCGGAGCGGGGGGACGCCGAAACTCTCAGTCAAGGGCTCCTGTGAGGCGCGGAGGGCCGTTTCAGAGTACCCCAAGGAAGTGAGGGTCCCCTGAACGCGTGCTGAGATGAGGAGGGCCCGCGGAGCGCCCGCTGCCAGGTTGCACTACGGCCTCCTAGGGACCCTCGCCGGCATCTCATCAACCCGGTGGGGGACATGACTGACATCACCTCCAGAGTTTGCCCCGAAATAGGAAACAAAACAACCGAATAATTAACAAGAGTAATCACCGCTGGGAGGGAACAATTAGTTGCACAGGTCATACTGAAGTCTGTAATTATGGAGGCTCCGAGATTTGGACATGTTGAAGTAAGGTCTGAGTTGAAGAAAATAGATTTTTCCAAAGGGGGAGAATACTGTCCGCAAAAATAATGAATGCAGTGAGGGGCTTGGTATTCACTGGCCTCATTCTGCAGACCAGTGAGACCTCCTAACAGGAGCTAGGGCTCCAGGAAGAAAGGACAAAGACAACTGAAAAAAAGAGTGGGAAGAGAGAAAAAATTGACGTGTGAAAGAAGAAAGGGAAGAGCAGCCGATTCAGTGAAAAAATACAGGGGAAAATTCTCTAGGCTTCTACTCTGCGGATGGAATGACAGTATTTTCTGGCCAACCATCAGGATACATTTTTTAAAAGATGCTGTACTTGTGGAGAAAGTTAAGGCTGATTTGAATTAGTCCTGCCTCTGAAAATCCAGGATGTGTATTTGTAAGTCTTAGAGTTGATTCAACTCAGGTGCAGAGACTTGACTCAGTTGAGGATGGACAGAAGGATGCTTGGGTTGACTAGGGAAGAATTCTCACCCTGTGTATGGTACTGTCATCGAGAAGCTCGTAACATTTTTTTCATCAACTGCACATAAAACGTGGAATTGTGCTCTAAACTGTGCAGACTTGTCCTTTTTTAAAGCAGGCCTGTCCCCAGAGAAACAGCAATGATGATTGTGATCATTGTTAACAATGATGGTTATCACTGGATGAGTCTAGACCAGTTACTCAGCCTCAAGCTCCTTATCTGTAAAAGGGAGGTATAATGTGCCAACCTCACAAATGAAAGACTACTTGGGGTAATAGCACAAAGTGCTTACAGTAGGACCTGGCATTGGGAAGGGCTAGATACTTATTAACTGCCGTTGTTATAAAGCCATAATCCCAAACCTGCAACAATGTGCCACCACGTGAGTGTCTGATAGAATCATTATTTGGGCAAGGAGAGTGGAGTTTAATTTCCCCTACTTACTTGTTCCTTTCTTGCCATAGGGCTATGCTCTTTGTCCAGGATATTAATTAAGCAAACAAGCTTTGCTACAAAGTCAAAGCATCAGAGTCTGTTTTCATTCCTGGGACAGTCAAGGATGAACATGACTCCTCAGTCCAGTGATGATGGAATTCACCATCTGTTCCTCTGTGGCTATATTAGCAGCAGGTGCAGCTGAGGAGAAATACCTGAGAACCTGCACTCCCATCTCTCTCCCCTGTTACGCTTAGTACTCGACAATCCGATCCTTCAGTGCCACGAAGGGGAAGCCAAACAAATAAGTACCCTGAGATCCAACACTGAAGGTGAAGCATACCTTGTGGGCACAATTCAGGTGACTTTATGGAAAATACAGTAGTAGAGCACCAGAAGACAGAGCATTTGGTGGGAAGCGACAAGGTGACCACAGCGTGGCCCAGGATGACAAGCCAAGTGAGCCCTTTCTCCCAGGGGACTCCTCTTGCATATTTCTGCTGCCCCAGCTCTCTGACATCATAATGCCCTTAAATGCTCTCTTTTCAAACACCTTTCTTCTTCCACACCCCACCACCTGTGGTCTTTTCTCTTGCCCTGGTCCTTTTTTTTTTTCCCCTCAAAATCTCAGTGTTATTGTTACAACCACGGGCCCCTCTGGCCCTGATTGCTGGTCCTGTACACAGCATCTCCTGCTTCCAGAAAGTGGCTTCTCCAGCACATCTCTAGGTCATACTTCCAGTGGGATCTGAGCCAGCCTCACACAGCGCTCTACTGGGTTTAACAGATCATCAGTCAAGTTGAGGTCCAACAGGGCTGCATCATGAAAGGCTGCTAGTTTGCCTCTGTACCTTCAAAGCCTTCCTGAGCCAGTGCCGGTCTGCGTTTTTCAGATGATAGGATCTTCTACAGAAGACACAGATTGGGGCATTAGAATTGGGCTTGAGTTAGAGTTACCGCCCAAAGATGAGTGGCCTGGGAATCAGGAAACCTGGTTCTAGTCCAGTTTACCCTGGGTCTTTAGGCCAGAGATTTAGTTTTTCTAAGGGGCATCTCCTTATCTACAAAATGGGAATAATGACCATCTTGTAGGATTTATAACATATGTAAAAACATCTAACTCAATAAATGTTCTCCTCCTCTCATCTAAAATGAAAGAGACTAGACTGCATCTTTATTTTAAGCCCTTTGCAATGTAAATATTCTGAGTTCTATGTCTTATTATCACAATGACTCATATAAACTAGTGGAACACTAGCAGCCTGTGAAGAATAAAGTGAATAATAAGGGATGGGAGCCATCAAGAACTGAAATAGGATTATTTACGCTTCTTGAGCATTTTCCACCTCTCCCTTCCTCTCCAAACCTTCCCAGGTCTTCAAAGAGGTAAACAAGTTTCCTGCCCCTCAGCCAAGGGCTGCATATGGATAGGCACTGGCCCCAGCCTCAGACAACCCACTTCAGAGTGGGAAGGCTCAGAGACCACTTAAAGCATGGAGTTCCCCAGAGAGGCTCACAAGGACAAAGGTCTTGGAAGAAACCCACCCTGCCGACACCTTGATCTGGGACATCTAGTCTCTAGAACTGTGAGAAAGAAATTTCTGTTGTTTCAGCCACCCAGTCCATGGTGCTTCAATATGGTAGCCCTAGAAAACAGACACAGGAAGAGTTACAGAGACATGCCCCATATTTCTGCCCTTTCCTGATGCCTCCCGCCAGATGGGTCAGTTTGCCTGCGTCTACTTGCTGGCCTGCCATGGCCACTTGCTAAGATCGGCTCTTTCCTGGCAGAGGCTTGCTGGTGGGAGCAGAAGGGCACTCAGAATCCAAGTTGTGTCGGTTCCTGGGCTCACTCTTGCTGCTGCCATACTTAACTCAGGTACTCACTGGGGGTTTATCGTGTCCTGGAGCTAGGTGGTCACGCAGGAAAGGCCTCTAAGACTAGGGAAGAAAGTGTCCCTGGAGATGGTAATTTAGACCATTTTTTAAAGGCTGAGCAGGAATTGTCAGAATGGGAACGGTGAGAGAAGCTTGGGGCAGAAGAGAATTCCAACAGAGGTGCAAACAAAGTGCATTACGGTGCATTACAGAGGTGCAAAGGTGTGAGACAGAGTGACCTGCTGGAGGGCTAGAAGAATCCTCAGCGACCGGAGTGGAGTGTCCATGTGGGCCTGTGGCACAGGGCAGGCGGGAGCCCAAATGCACGGCTCTCGTGTGCTAAGCGAAGGGCTCTGAATGGGGCAACTTGAGTAGGACTGGCAGTTTCAGTGCTGACCCTGGGACTGTTCACCTTAGGGTGGGCAAGGGGTGAAGTAGAGATTCAACAGCTATGGAGACATGGTTAAGGACCTCCCTGAGAGGGCCGTAGTCAGAGCAAAGGCCAGGGGGAAGTGAAGGAGCGCTATGGGAGTGTTTGTATGGGGAGGACTCAGCCTGTGTAAGTACTGGTGGGAATGAGCCGGTTAAGGAGCTAAGGTCCAGAGAGGAGGTGGCTTTGGGGGTCTTAGGCCTCTGAGGAGGTGAGAGCGGGGGAGCCCAGAGGAGCAGTCAGACCTAGAGAGGAAGAGGGACACCCCTTCTGCCGCTAACTGGGGGGCCCCAGGGTAGAGACAGCTGACGACAAAAAGCTGAGCAGAAAAATGGGAAGAGGAGAAGACAGTTCAAGAATTCTTTCCTTCTCTTTCTCTGAAGTAGAAGGGAAATCGTCTGTTTGGTGTGAAAGGCAAGGTGGAGGGGAAGGGGCCCTAGAAGAATGGTGCGTGTTTTAAAGCCCCATTTCAGGGAATTGTGAGGAACTAATTAACTAGGGACCCTTAAAACATCCAGACTACAATGAGAAATGCCTGAGATTGGAAACATTGCAATTTGGATTCCCTCAGAACCAGACCTTGAGTGGGGTGTGATCAGCAGTAAAAAATATCAAATTGGGAAGAACAGAATAGAAAATTTAGTCCATCCCACGCAATTAGAGGAAGTACACTTTTATGAAAATTTATTTCCTGTATGTCTGTGTGTGTGATTTTGTATGAACACGTATACTGAGTTGCAAAGTAAAATCTATTTCTTACTATGAGAAATTGATCAGAAAGACTGGAAAACACAGCCTAGATGTTTTCACAGGCCGAATACCATTAGCCTTGATCACTCCTATTGCTAGACTGGGATCAGGGGCAGACAGACCCAGACGGCCTTCAGAGCCGCGTGCGTCTGCAGTGCTGCAGACCACTGACCTTGAAAAACAGTGCATCATACCTTCCCAACCTGTCTACCTTGCTGTGAAAAATTTCAAGTGTGAAAGCTATGTGAGTAGCTGCCACTGGGGGAGAAGAATTTCAAGTGTCTAAATCTGCTCTCAAAGGGGGAGAGTCCCGTGGACCTGCAATGTCTATGGGCAAATAGCATGACTTCCTTTAATCTGGCTGTTTTCACGCCAGGACGTGTGCCTGCAGCTACTGGCTTCCCTTGATAACCCTTCAAGGGCACTCAGGCTCCGCATCTTCCCATTCAGCTCCTCCTTTATGCAACGCTGCCTCTCCTTTTGAGGTCCTCCAACTGACATTTTTAAATGCTTTTGGTAATTCTTGGCTGTATTTCTAAGGAAGTTTATATTAATGGATAAGTAGTGGAGGTTTAGAATTCACAAAGTCCACCAGCGGAAAGCCTCTCCCTCCCCTCCCATCCTCCAGTTTCCTCCCCAGAGGCAATAAATGTTATTATTTTTTTTTCCTAAGTATCAGCCACTCCCACATTTTGAAGCTGGCCTGGATAAGGGGTTCCTGAAAACTGGTTTTGCAACCCTTGAGCTTTCACCACTGGAGGGATGAAATAGTTGAGAGAGGGAGTCGGAGATTCCGAGATTAGGAGAGAGCAGATAGGGTGCCCTGAGCCCCACACCTGCACCCTGAAAGCACCTTTGAAGAGCCTATGACACCTGTGCTGTTATTACCTGCTTACAGGTCTCTTTTGCCTCCTGAACTGTGAGCCCCTTGGAGGCGGTGTTGGTCCCCCTCTGGCTCCATGGCAGCACCACCTTCTGATCCTCCCATCCTGAGAATGGACGGCCAGGCCTTTACAGCATGCATGCTGGCCCCTAGAAAGGAGGCATGCCCTGGGAGCCCCACTTGGCGCCCCTCCCATGCTGCACCTGGGGTGACACACCATTCATCCCCGAAGGGACAGCAGCGTGGTCTGAGCATTGGTTGCCTGCCCAGTGGGCCGCTCCTCGCAACACCCCCCTCCCTCGCTTCCACAGGTATTTCCACAAGGTTGATGGACAGTCCGGTGTCGCCAGGATCACCTGGGCTCTGCCCTTTGTCACACCTCACACCCACAGGCACAATGTTCAAGGAGCAGAACAGAGGCCTTCTGAGTTGAGATCACTACCCAGGCTCTGAACACGAAGGCCCCAGGCATGGCCAGAATGGATCTTAAGGCCAAGTGCAGAGCCTTGGAGACAGAAGTTAGAAAAATTACCAATGGCCCAGAGCCTGAGCAAGTGTCTGATGAAGCAAGGGCGCCAGCAATGGGGAGGGAAAGAAGTAGCGGCCGGCTCCGGCCCCAGAACGAGGGCGCTCCCAGCAGGGTGTGCAGGAGGCACGGAGGGCCTGCAAGCTGACCGTGGCTGAATTTCCAGGAATTCCCTAGGACCAGCAAGGCTGAGCCCTGGGGAGGACGGTCAGGGAAAGCCAGGACTCAGAGGAGTGGCATGACAGCAAAAGCCCAAGGAGTCCTAAAACGGGGGGTGGGGTCAGAGACAAAGCTCCCTGCTGGGAAGCGCGTGTGCAGTGGAGAACAATCTCCCCAAGCCTGAGAGGGAATCATCATAGTCACCTGATGCCCTGAAGCTGTGGCACTGGCCCCTCTGATGCCCAGGTGAGGACAGAAGTCTTCAGAAGGCTTCCTAGGATTCTCATGCATAACCCTGGCAGATCTGGCTTCTAGCAGAGATAATGCTCACCTGTGGGAGTGTTTTCAGTCCCAGCCTCTCCTGACACCCCTGGGCGGCGGAGGAATTCACTGAGACGCCAAGCCTGTGTGAGGGCTCACCGCAGCAGGAGGATGAAAGGGGCCAGTCACCTTGGTCTACAGAGCCACACTCCCCCAGGACGCACAGGGTTGCCTGGGGCCCACGGTGACTGCCTTTCAACAGAGATATAACTTAGTCGCATGGACACACTGCACACTACTAAGGAAGAATGGGAAGCATAGTCCCCTGGAGCGTTATGGACTGAAGGTGTCCCCCCCGAATGTCTGCTGAAGCCTGAACTCCAGGGTGATGGCATTCAGTGGTGGGGCTTTAGGGTGGTAATTAGGGTTAGATGGGGACATGAGGGTGAAGCACCCATGCTGGGGATTAGTGTTTATAAGGACTTACAAGGTCCTTATAAGAAGAGCAAGAGACCAGAGTGTTTGCCCCTCCCTCTCTCTGCCACGTGAGACACAACAAGAAGGTGGCCAAGAGGCCTCACCAAGACTGATATGCTGGCATCTCCATCCAAAAAGTAAGTATGAATGAAGTTGGGAAAAATTCCCAAGAAGGATATAAAGCCTAGAGGCCATAAAGTAAAAAATTAGTAGATTTAAACACAATTTTTTCCTCTATGGAATAAAAGTAGTCTAAACAAAGTCAAATGAAAAATTATATATACAATATACATGACTGCAAAGCACCAATTTCCTTAATTTATGAATGCTTATATACATTACTATGATATAGCATACTCCTATAATAATAATGGCAATCCAGTATGCAAATGGACAAGAGATAAGAACTGGCAGTTTTCAAAGAGAAAAAGTTTCAGCCATTAAATACAAGTAAATAAATAGAAAAAGTTACTAATATTTAGACAAGTGCAACTCAAAACATAGATGAAATAATGACAAACATTTAAAGTTTGATAATAGCCAGTGTTGCTGAAGATGTGGGCAAAGAGGTTCTCATGTGCTGCCAAGGGAATATAAACAAAGGGACTCTCAGGGAGGCAGAGCTCTTGGGCAGAGCTATCAATATTTACAGTACCCATGACTTAGAGTCTCCACTACTAAGGAGATATACTGTGCACTTATTTACAAAACCCTGCCAAGATAGTCTATGAAGTTGGGTTCCTAACAGTGTTTGTAATAGCAGAAATTTTTTAAAGGAGGGAAATAAAGAAAGAGAAACAACTAAATCAACCATGAGCAGAAAACCTGTAAAATATAATTTAATAGCCTGACACTGCCAAGGGTGGATAAGGTTGCTGAACAAGGAGGAGTGGCTTCTGCCTGAGGGTGTGGGAAGGGATGGGTGCTAACATTTAGAAGCAGTTTGGCACTACCTAATAAAGTTGACACCCACGCCCTCGAAATTCCAGTCCTAGAAAAGTATCTTTAATAATGGGTGTGCATGAACATCAAATGTTCATAAAAGCATTTTCTACAAGGCCCGAACTGGAAACAACCCAGATGTGCACTACCATCAGAACTGATATTTTTAAGGGGAGATTTAGTTATATAATGGCATTACTACTGTAATGTCAGTGAATGAACTCAGCTGCATGCATGAAAGAATCTCACAAATATGTTGTGCAAAAGAAGAAAGAAATGACAAAATTCCTAAAGTATGGTTTCATCCAAATAGAGTTCATAAACAGAAAAAAAATCTATCTTTGGAAATGCAATCATAGATGGTAAAGTTTCTTAAATGCAAGGAAATTATAATTACAAAGTCAGGATAGATGACTTCTAGGAGACAGAAGGCTGTAATTGAGTAGCAGTCCACTGGGGGTAATGCTGTTTTACTTTATGACCTTGGAGGTATCTAACTGGTACGCCTGCATATATGCGCACGTATGTACATTATACAGCACAGTAAAATTAAAGACAAAAGAAATTCTAAATGTATTATTGGGCCAACATCACCAAAAAAGAGAACAAGATAGTTCTTAAAGTATTCAGGCAGAAGGTCTCTAAGATGCATTAAGTGAAAGAAAGAAGGTGTCAAAGTATACAGGGCAGAAAGTCTTTTGTGTAAATAAAAATGAAAGATACATAAATAAGTAACAGTTACATAAATACATATATGCAGATGAATATACATTAATATATACATAGATGGATGATGGCTAGATATATAGATAGATACAAAGATAGGTTGATAAACATATAGGTAAAGTGGTAGATAAATATTACATAGATACATGATAAGATGCATAAATAGAAAGATACATAGCCAGATACCTACATAGAAACCAGGATAATAAATGCATAGAGAAAGAGACCTATACATTAATAAATGGATAAATAGAAGGATTACATAGATACATAAATTACATAGAAAGACTGATACAAAGGTAGATAGATAATAAATTAACTGATAGATGCAAGGATAGATAAGTGGATGGGTATACAGATGATAGATAAGATGCAGATGTGTAGATTGTGCTTGTTTTGGTTTTGGAGGGAATTAGAAGAAAATTAATAGATATTGCCTCTATACAACGTGAAATATCCATAAAATATGATATGGCATTACTTGTGAGTAGATGCCATTCTGATATATCATTTAATATGGTGCCATTTAAAAATATTTTTTATTGCAAAGGAAAAAAATGGTAAGAATGTACACCAAACGTTCAAAGTAATACTGTGTAGTAATAGAATTGTGGATAATCTTTATTTCATTTTGACCCTTGTTTAGATTTCCCAAAACTCCAACAATAAATATCTATTTTTGACTTAAAAATATCTGTCTCTTAAATTAGAATATAAATAACACATATTTTGACTTAAAAAAAATGAAAGAACACAGGCAGTCATTACTCTTGAATCATGACTTTTCACCTGGGTCTTTAACCAGGGCAGGGTGACTCCAGCCAAAGTCGGGGTAAGCAGCAAGCATTTTATTTGAGAAGCTGTGTGAAGTGGGTGGAGGGCCTCCCATTTCCCTGAATGGGTGTCTTTTGCTCCAGAGCCAGGGACTTACAGAGACTGTGTCAGAGCATGGGCAGGCTCAGAGCTGGGGAAGGCATACTGGGCCTTCAGGCAAGCTAAGGCTCCACTCATCCACAACTTGAAGCCAAACCACACAGCTCGGCACACTGCAACTGCATTGCTCAGATATTCATTCATCCACTTGCTAAACAATATTCACTGGACACCTACCAGATGCTGAAAAGGCCCTGGATCCTGGGAACATAAAGATGAAGTACCTTTCTGAAGTGACATTACATTTTAATGGGGGAGAGACACAGGAAGTGAATATGTTATAACAAAAGGTGAGGTATTAAGTGCCCTAAAGAGAAATGAAGCAAGCAAAGGAGAGAGTGAACAGAGATCTGCCTATCTTGAGTGGGCTGGTCAGGAAAGGCCTCTCTGAGAGGGTGACATTTGGGCAGAGATTCAAATAAGTAGAGGAAACAGTGATGCAAGGATTTGGGGGAAGAGTGTGCCAGGTGGTGGGAGAGCAGGTGCAAGGGCCTGGAGGTCAGTGCCAGCTCCGTGTGCTTTGGGAAAACCCTGAGGTCCACTGTGGCTTGAACAAAATAACAATGAGAAAATGAAGATATAGAGGTCAGCAGGGGCCAAATCAGGTAGGACCCTGTGAGCTCTGGGTTTTATATGCTATGTGCCATTTAAGTGTCAGCCAAGCTCTTACTTGACTACTAATGTTGTCATAAACTAACTAGGCTTTCTGCATGTTTGATACAGATGTATTCCGTGAGTGCCTGACATTTAGGAGGTACTCAGTTAATAATAGCTATTGTTGATATTAGGAGAAAACCCCCAGTGTGCCTCCATAAAACCTAAGGACACCACTAGATTATAGCAAGCAAAATATCTGGGGTTCACAATTATGATCCTGAGTTATAAAGGAACATTAATTTATGTTCATTATATTCCTATTTAGCACCATTATCCAGCAAGAGGTATGGGGTTAGGACAGGAAATAAGGAGAGGAAGCCCAATACAGTATTTGGTTCTATCACAAACAATATTTACACCATCATAATGATAACACTGGTTTATTGGCTTCCTATTTATAGAACTGAACTATAGACAAATTATGAGAAAATTAACCATAGTTTCAGAACAAAGTATCAATGTTATTAATCTGGATATTGTTAAAGTAGATCTATAGATATCGAAAGTAGGGGATCAGAAATGGGGTAAAGAGGGGCAATAGGCAGCAGAAGCATCAAGGTCCAAAGTGGGAAGGGAAATACTCTCCCTTTCTTGTGGAATAAGCAGCAGAGGCTTAAACGTTTTGCTTAAAGATGCCTGATTAAACGCGAGGGGACTGAGCATAGTGATAGAACCATTTTGGAAGGTGGGGAAATTGGAGTTGATGGAAGAAAACTAAATCCTATCATGGAATGGCAAGGTGTGAAGTTGGTAAGTTAAAAAAATGGTGTAAGGTTATCGTTGAGAAATACAGAGATAGCCAGCACAGAAGAAAAAAATAGAAATGATTAAAGGAGTGTGTGGGAACAGGATTGGAGTTGAGGCAGGAGATAGCCTCATACAGAAAATACATGAATCATATCTTCATGATAATTGTCTCTCTATATATTATCTGATTTTAACAACTTGCATTTATTATATTTATGAAAGTTTAAAAATAAAAGGAGGGGGATTCAAGATGGTGGCATGAGAGGTGAGACAGAGAACTCCTCCCAAAACCACAGAGTGCGAAAATATAGTTAATATAACTAACCCTAAAACAGCAACAGGAAAGAAGGCTGCAGCAGACTGCATACAGACCTCATGAACAGAGCAGACCTCACAAAACAGGGTAACATATGAAAGCCTTGATCCGGTGGGACCCAAGACATTACCCCATCCCAGCTCACCAGCAAGGAAGAGAAACGGAGTGGGGAAGGGGGTGGAAGCCTGGGACTGCTGAACACCTAGCCCTGGAGATCTGCTTTGTGAGCAGAAATCTACATTGTGTGGTGTTCTGGAAGATGGGGAGCTAGGACAGGCGGAGTGCTTGAGAGACAGATTCCGGCCATTTGTGGAGGACAGGATCCACACCCAACTGCTCTGGGACAAGCGAAAGGCAGGTGGTCTGAGAGGCTTCCTAGCAGTGAGAGGGCTGCTGAAGGGGCAGGGTTTGCACGGAGCTTGCTGCGCAGGAGAAGGGATAGGGGGACAAGGTTGTCTGGGTGTGCTCTGCCCAGCAGACTGGGAACTTTGGGGAGCTTCAGGCACTCTATACCCCTGGCTGGCTACTCAGCTCTAAGGCCCCCCACTGTGATATGGAGCCTGCTGAGCCTTCCCCCTAGCCTGACAGCACCAGCTCACAAACCTGCAGTCACTGCTCTGGCATCAAGCCAGCCAGAGAGAGGCCTCACTTACAACAGCTAGAGACGCCAAGCACAGGGGCTTACACCTGTGTGCTCAGCCCACTGGCTGTGATACTGGAGACAGGCAGGGCAGACGGGAGTCAGGAAACATCTTTCCTCCCCCGGGGCACCAGCTCCGCTCCCCAAAGACCCCCAATCTCACTCTAGGGGCTGAGCAGCTCCAGAGACTGGAGCTTCTGGGCAATAGAGAGCATCACACAGAAATATGAAACATTGAAAGAACATGGTACAGACCAAAATCTCACAAACCCCAGAAAAACGGCCAAATGAAACTGAACTCACCAATCTTCTTGAAAGAGAGTTCAAAATAAAAATCATAAACATGCTTACGGAGATATAGAAAAATATTCAAGAACTCAGGAACGAATTTAAAACAGAGATTCAATCATTAAGAAATTCCATACCTGAAATGAAACATACAATGGAGGGATTTAAAAGCAGATTAGATGTAGTAGAAGAGATGGTAAATGGAATAGAAATAAGAGAAGAGGAATACAAAGAAACTGAGGCACAGAGAGAAAAAAGAATCTCTAAGAATGAAAGAATATTGAGAGAACTGTGTGACCAACCCAAAAACAACAATATTCACATAATAGGGGTACCAGAAGAAGAAGAGAGAGAAAAAGGGATAGAAAGTGTCACTGAGGAGGTAATTGCTGAAAACTTCCCCAGTCTGGGGAAGGAGATAGTCTCTCAAGCCATAGAGATGCACAGATCTCCCAACACAAGGGACCCAAGGAAGACAACATCAAGACATATAATAATTAAAATGGCAAAGATCAAGGATAAAGACAGACTCTTAAAAGCAGCTAGAGTGAGAAAAAAGATCACATACAGAGGAAAACCCATCAGGCTGTCATCAGATTTCTCAACAGAAACCTTACAGGCCAGAAGGGAGTGGCATGATATATTTAATGCAAAGAAGCAGAAGGGCCTCGAACCAAGAATACTCTACCCGGCAAGGTTATGATTTAAATATGAAGGAGGGATTAAACAATTTTCAGATAAGCAAAAGCTGAGAGAATTTACCTCCCACAACCCACCTCTACAGTGCATTTTGGAGGGACTCCTATAGATGGAAGCATTACTAAGACTAAATAGATGTCACCCAAGGGATAGACAAAGAGTACAGAATATGACTCATAACATATACAAAGAATAGAGGAGGAATAAAAGGAGAAAAAAAAGAATCTTTAGGTTGTGTTTGTAATAGCATAGGAAGTGAGTTAAATTAGACTGTTAGATAGTAAGGGAATTACCCTTGAACCTTTGGTAACCACAAATCTAAAGCCTGCGATGGCAGTAAGTACATACCTAAAGATAATCACCCTAAATGTAAATGTTCTGAATGCACCAATCAAAAGATGTAGAGGGAAGAAAGAAAAAAAAAGAAAAAGAAAAAAAAAACAACAAAAGACGTAGAGGCACTGAATGGATAAAAAAACAAGACCCATCTATATGCTGCCTACAAGAGACTCACTTCAAACCCAAAGACATACACAGACGGAAAGTAAAGGGATGGAAAAAGATATTTCATGCAACTAATAGGGAGAAAAAAGCAGAAGTTGCAGTACTTGTATCAGACAAAATAGACTTCAAAACAAAGAAAGTCACAAGAGACAAAGAAGAACATTACATAATGATAAAGGGGTTAGTCCAACAAGAGAATATAACTATTATAAACATCTATACACGCAACACACGACCACCTACATATGTGAAACAAATACTAACAGAATTAAAGGGGGAAATAGAATGCAATGCATTCATTTTGGGAGACTTCAACATACCACTCACTCCAAGGACAGATCAACCAGACAGAAAATAAGCAAAGAGACAGAGGCACTGAACAATGTATTAGAAAAGGTGGACCTAATGGACATCTACAGAAGACTCCATCCAAAAGCAACAGGATATGCATTCTTCTCATGTGCACATGGAACATTTTCAAGAATAGATCATATACGAGGCCACAAAAAGTGCCTCTGTAAATTCAAAAAGATTGAAATTGTACCAACCAGCTTCTCAGATCCCAAAGGTATGAAACTAGAAATAAATAACTCAAAGAAAATGAAAAAGCCCACAAACACGTGGAGGCTTAATAACATGCTCCTAAATAATTAATGGATCAGTGACCAAATAAAAATCAGATCAAGCAATATATGGAGACAAATGACAACAATAATTCAACACCACAAAATCTGTGGGACACAGCGAAGGCCATGCTAAGAGGGAAATATATTGCAATACACGCCAACCTCAGGAAAGAAGAACAATCCCAAATGAACAGTCTAAACTCACAATTAATGAAACTAGAAAAGGAAGAACAAATGAGGCCCAAACTTAGTAGAAGGAGGAACATAATGAAGATTAAATCAGAAATAAATAAAATTGAGAAGAATAAAACAATAGAAAGAATCAATGAAAGCAGAAGCTGGTTCTTTAAGAAAATAAACAAAATAGATAAACCCCTAGCCAGACTTATCAAGAAAAAAAGAGAGTCTACACACATAAACAGAATCAGAAATGAGAAAGGAAAAATCACTACGGACACCACAGAAATACAAAGAATTATGAGAGAAAACTATGAAAAATTATATGCTAACAAACTGGATAACCTAGAAGAAATGGACAACTTTCTAGAAAAATACAACCTTCCAAGGCTGACCCAGGAAGAAACAGAAAATCTGAATAGACCAATTACCAGCAAGAAATTGAATTGGTAATCAAAAAACTACCTAAGAACAAAACTCCTGGACCAGATGGTTTCACTGCTGAATTTTATCAAACATTTAGTGAAGACCTAATACCCATCCTCCTTAAAGTTTTCCAAAAAGTAGAAGACGGAATACTCCCAAATTCATTCTACGAGGCCAATATCACTCTAATACCCAAACCAGGCAAGGACACCAGAAAAAAAGAGAATTACAGACCAATATCCCTGATGAACATAGATGCAAAAATAATCAACAAACTATTAGCAAACCGAATTCAAAAATACATCAAAAAGATCATCCATCATGATCAAGTGGGATTCATCCCAGGGATACAAGGATGGTACAACATTCAAAAATCCATCAACATCATCCACTACATCAACAAAAAGAAGGACAAAAACCACATGTTCATCTCCATAGATGCTGAAAAAGCATTCGACAAAATTCAACACCCATTCATAAAAACTCTCAACAAAATGAGTATAGAGGGCAAGTACCTCAACATAATAAAGGCCATATATGATAAACCCACAGCCAACATTACACTCAACAGCGAAAAGCTGAAAGCTTTTCCTTTAAGATCAGGAACAAGACAAGGATGCCCACTCTCCCCACTTTTATTCAACATAGTACTAGAGGTCCTAGCCACGGCAATGAGACAACACAAAGAAATATAAGACATCCAGATCAGCAAAGAAGAACTCAAACTGTCCTTGTTTGCAGATGACATGATATTGTACATAAAAAACCCTAAAGAATCCACTCCAAAACTACTAGATCTAATATCTGAATTCAGCAAAGTTGCGGGATACAAAATTAATACACTGTTGCATTCCTATACACTAACAATGAACTAGCAGAAAGAGAAATCAGGAAAACAATTCCATTCACAGTTGCATCAAAAAGAATAAAATACCTAGGAATAAATCTAACCAAGGATGTGAAAGACCTATACCCTGAAAATTACAAGACACTCTTAAGAGAAATTAAAGAGGACACTAATAAATGGAAATTCATCCCATGCTCTTGGCTAGGAAGAATGAATATTGTCAAAATGGCCATCCTGCCTAAAGCAATCTACAGATTCAGTGCAATCCCTATCAAATTATGAACAGCATTCTTCAATGAACTACAGCAAATAGTTCTAAAATTCATATAGAACCACAAAAGACCCCGAATAGCCAAAACAACCCTGAGAACAAAGAATAAAGTGGAAGGAATTAGGCTTCCTGACTTCAAGCTCTACTACAAAGCCACAGTAATCAAGACAATTTGGCACTGGCACAAGAACAGACCCATAGACCAATGGAACAGACTAGAGAGCCCAGATATAAACCCAAGCATATATGGTCAATTAATATACCATAAAGGAGCCATGGATATACAATGGGAAAATGACAGCCTCTTCAACAGCTGGTGTTGGAAAAACTGGACAGCTACATGTAAGAGAATGAAACTGGATTATTGTCTAACCCCATACACAAAAGCAAACTCAAAATGGATCAAAGACCTGAATGTAAGTCATGAAACCATAAAACTCTTAGAAAAAAACATAGGCAAAAATCTCTTGGACATAAACATGAGCAACTTCTTCATGAACATATCTCCCCGGGCAAGGGAAACAAAAGCAAAAATGAACAAGTGGGACTATATCAAACTAAAAAGCTTCTGTACAGCAAAGGACACCATCAATAGAACAAAAGACATCCTACAGTATGGGAGAATATATTCATAAATGACATATCCGATAAGGGGTTGACATCCAAATTATGTAAAGAGCTCACGCACCTCAACAAACAAAAAGCAAATAAGCCAATTAAAAAATGGGCATAGGAGTTGAACGGAAACTTCTCCAAAGAAGAAATTCAGATGGCCAACAGGCACATGAAAAGACGCTCCACATCGCTAATCATCAGAGAAATGCAAATTAAAACCACAATGAGATATGACCTCACACCAGTTAGGATGGCTGCCACCCAAAAGACAAACAACAACAAACATTGACGAGGATGTGGAGAAAAGGGAACCCTCCTACACTGCTGGTGGGAATGTAAATTAGTTCAACCATTGTGGAAAGCAGTATGGAGGTTCCTCAAAAAACTCAAAATAGAAATACCATTTGACCCAGGAATTCCACTCCTAGGAATTTACCCTAAGAATGCAGCAGCCCAGTTTGAAAAGACAGATACACCCCTATGTTTATCGCAGCACTATTTACAATAGCCAAGAAATGGAAGCAACCTAAGTGTCCATCAGTAGATAAATGGATAAAGAAGATGTGGTACATAGACACAATGGAATATTATTCAGCCATAAGAAGAAAACAAATCCTACCATTTGCAACAACATGGATGGAGCTAGAGGGTATTATGCTCAGTGAAATAAGCCAAGCCGAAAAGACAAGTATCAAATGATTTCACTCATATGTGGAGTATAAGAACAAAGAAAAAATACTGAAGGAACAAAACAGCAGCAGACTCACAGAGCCCAAGAATGGACTAACAGTTACCAAAGGGAAAGGGACTGGGGAGGATGGGTGGGAAGGGAGGGACAAGGGGGGAAAAGGGGCATTACGATTAGCACACATAATGCAGGGGGGGTATGGGGAGGGCTGTACAGCTCAGAGAAGACAAGTAGTGATTCTATAGCATCTCACTACACTGATGGACAGTGACTGTAATGGAGTATGTGGTGGGGACTTGATAATAGGGGAAGTCTAGTAACCATAATATTGCTCATGTAATTGTACATTAATAACAGCAAAATAAAAAAATAAAAGGAGTAACAATGTAAAAATGGCTTTCAAAATAGTTTTTTCAAGGACATTTGCATGCTTTAAGTTTTTCAGAAAACTGTGCTATTTGGAGTGACTCATTTTTTGAGAATGTTAGAAAACCAAAATCTTACTCCACCCAGTTACTCTTTCATTCTGAAGCTGGACCACTGTCTATACAGCCACTGAAAACTGGACTCTCATACCCTGATTGCCCTTTATTTAGAGAAGACTGACTAACCAACTAGTCAGTGGGTGCACCACTGTATCAGTGTGCCCAGCCTGGCATGACAGGATACCATGGACTGGGGGGCAGTGGGGGCATAAACGACAGAAACTTATTTTCTCAGAGATCTGGGTGCCAGAAGTCCAAGGATCGAGGTGCCATCCAGGCTGGTGCCCGGTGAGCCCCCTCTTCCTGGCTCATTGACAGCCGCCTTCTGAGCCCTTACACGACCGCTTCTCTGCACAAACGTGGACAGTGAGATCTCTAGTGCCTCTCTCTTTTTATAAGGACACCAACCCTACTGGATCAGGCCCACACCCTTATGACCTCACCTATTTAACCTTACTAACCTCCCTAATAACCTCAATTGATCTTCAAATACAGTCATATTAGAGGTGAGGACCTCAACAAATGAATGGGGCACACAGTTCAATCCATCGCAGCCACCATTTGTAATGAAATCAAACTTGTCCCAGGATAACACCTCTAAAATACTGGTGGTGTAGCTTCTGATGTTGTGCATTCTCTTGCCAATGGGTTTCAGCCCCGGGCAAGTTCACTATGGATTCAATGAGACCAAAGAATGACAGTGGAACGTACTTGGGGCGAAAGGGTTATACCCAACTTTATTCCCGCGGTGGCAGGTCAATCACTTACTAGAATCCCATCCACTCAGAGTGAGTCTGCATGCAGCAAGCTGGTCTCTGCCTCTGGGCCTCTCTGACCCCACAGCCATCTCAAAGTCTGCCCTCCACTTGTCTCATCTCTGCTCTCCTACAGTCTTGCAGCCATGCCACTGTGTTGCCCAGAGCACTGGGTGGAGCTCTTTATATACAGTCAATAATGACGTATTGCCCACACGTGTGTAGTGAGCTAGCCAACCAGGGCCAGGTGAAAATCCTGGCCATAGGAACCTTAATTTATCCACATACATTATCCTGTATGCAGGGTGTTCCTGTCCAATTTGGATTCTGCAAAACCATCACAATACACCTGGTAGTGTAGCACCGTCTATACCAGGTTTCAGAGGGTTAATATATCTCCCACTGGCCAAAAAATTTTTCCAGCGGCTCATTTGCATTCTGAGTATCTGTTTTTGTTTTCCATTGCTAGGTAACAAAGTATCATAAACTAACAGTTTAAAACAATACCCATTTACTATCTCACAGTTCCTTTAGGTTAGAAATCTGGACACAGGTACCTTGGTTCTCTTGTTGGGCACTTGTGCTGGGCCATCTGAAACAACAGCATAGTGGGAAAGCAATACTTTACCCAGATCTTCGCCCCAGAGCTGGGTGTTTTTGACTGAGAAGCTTTAACGGGAGGTCTTTAAACAAGGACAGTTTTCTCTCTTGTTGTTTGAGGTATAATCCAGGGGTGCCTCAAATTCTGGACTGTCTGCTCATTTTGGTCCTTTTCTGCTGGAAAACAGGTCAGTTCTTGCCTGGACTCCCCTCTCTTTTATAATCCAAGTCCACAACCCCTTATCCATAATTCTGAAACCCAGAAAGCTCTGACAAAGAAAAAGCTCTTCTAGGTCATTTCTGTAACTCTGTGATGGTGAAATTTGACCTAAATTGATGTGGGCTATTTTTGGTCTCTATTGATCCTGCTCGGTGTGAATAATCATAGATTCACTGCAGAAATAGGAATATTTGATTATGGGTGTTAAATCAGTGTTTGACTAGGGGGTGCTCCCCAGACTGCAGGGGTGTTTTGCACTATACTATACAGTATGTGCATTGTTAACTTTCTAAATTTCAAAAAATTCTGAATTGTCAAATGCATCTGGCTCCCAGGTTTTGAACCTGTACCTTACTAAAACCAGCAAGCAGCTGCCAACTCGCCCTACCGTTCTGGCTCTTTCCATCTGCCTCTCCCATAATCACAGGCTCAGGGGGAATCTGTCTGTGTCTTCCTTGTTGTCTCCAGCAGTGTGGTACCAACCGTTATTTCCCCATTAAAACAAGGATCTAAAATGCTCCACTTCCCCACTGCCTGATGCCCAATGAAGTCGATGCTACATATTTTGGACTTATATTAAGACAGCACCCCACACCTGGTTTTAATTTCTGTACATTTGAAAGTCTAAGCTGCTCTAATAAAGAGAACACCAAATGACATGGCTCCAGCAAAATGAACCTTTTTTTTCTCACTCATGTAACATTCTGCGGAAGCTACCCCAGGTTGGCAAACATCTCTCCTCCATACAGTCATGCAGGAACCCAAGCAATAGCAGCCCTGCCACGTAAGGTTACTCTGGTCATCACCGTTCTAGCATGAGAGCAGGAGAAAGAAAAGTACAGACAGTCTTCTGGGTCAGGTCTAGACATAGCACACTCACTTTTGCTTACACTCCTTTAGGGAAGACTCACACAACTGCACCTAACTACACGGAAGTTAAGAAATGTAGTGTAGCTGGACAATCCTTGCCAGCTGCCATTAATGAAGAGCCAACTACTCCCATTCTAGCCAGGAATGAGCCTGGCTACATTGTTCTTTGGGATTTTTAGGGATATAAATATGGCAGAAATGGAAAGGAAGGGGACCATGGTCATCTATTAAGGCCAGAGGATGAATTCAGGGGAAATATGGAAGACAGAGGAATGAGAGCAGCCACGGTGGGTGAAGAATATAAACAGAAGTGTAAATGAAGATTTTAGAAATATTACTATAATCTGTAAGCCTCCCTCATGGTGTTTGGGGAAATGCATGGAAAGCATTTGAATTATTTTGATATTTTTTTTGAGTGATGATTTTTTCTCCTATCTGATAGCAATATATCTTAGAGCCACCGTGGGTCACAGATTAACACGGGTCACAGATTAACATGTGCAACAAGATGTTAAACTGGAAGTTTTGACTGAAGCACTAAAATCTAACATGTATCAGTAACAAAGCAAATGGAGAGACAGATTGCCATGCAGGGAAGTATGAGCAAGTCTCCAAGAACCATGAGTAATGCACATCAAACATATCAAAGGGTTTGGGAGGCTGCAGATAAGAAAGAATTTGGGAAAAGGATTCTGTACAGAGTTCCCACCCACACTGAGGGGTACAGGTGAGTGGTGCTTCCCTCTCCCAAGCATGATGAGAGGACCTTCAGGGAGACCACGTTAAGAGCTTAACATGTGTTCCATGGACTGGAGGGTATGTTCCGTGGTTGGGAAATGATCGACCAAGTGGGTGAAAGAGAGGACTGTACCAGTAGCCAGCTCCCATTCCCAGCATGGGGAAGCGATGGATGAGCGTTGCCACCCGTGGGTCACAACAGGTCTGGAGCCCCTCTAAATTCTGACCAAAGAGGATCTCCTACCAGCATGATGGCAGCTCTCCTGAAAACCTGACCAGTAGACAACACAGGAAAGCCAGAAGTTCAGCAAATAAAGCACAGCAGCTGCATCTTGAGAGGGGCTAGCAGAGGGGCCTCTGAAGAAGCCATACGCCTGGAGAAAGTCAGCCACAACCACCTCCATGCCCAGGAAGTTCTCACTCACTCTTCATTCAACAAGTATTTATTGAGCACCTGCTATAGACCACTGTTCGAGGCCCACAGCCTAGTGAACTAGTGCGGAGCCTACCTCCTTTAAGGAAGCAGTGGGGAAGGGAAGGCAAAGAATGAAAATGACATGATGAATACATTAATTACACAGTATGATAGAAATTGGTAAGGGCTATGGGGGGATGAGAGGCAGGTGCGATGGGAGTTGTATCTACTTAAATGTGCACATATATAAATTTTATGTATATATATGTATGTTTTTCTTTTTAAGCAGGGTAAAAGTAATGGGGGTTGTAATATTTTTTAGCTTTGTGTAATAATTTAAAACTTACAGAAAAGTTATAAGAATTAACAGAGGACTCCTGTATACTCCCTATTTACATACAAATTTATATTATGTACACATTTATGTATTATTGATCTATTTGTTATCAGTATGGCTCACAGAATTTTCCTCATGCCATAAGTTTATTTACAGACCCATCTAGTATGCTGAATTCAAGAGAGTCATTTTCATAAAGACTGCACCTCTTAAAATGCTCTTCATAAATTGAATTGTTTCATAAATTACATAAAACATCCTTATTTCTTAAGCAGCTGGTGTCTTACTATAAAGAAAGGTGCAGCAAATCTAGGGCCAAGGTAGACTCATCATAATTAGTAACCGACACTTGTTTTCCACTGAAAACAACAAAAATTCTTCCCTGCACCCTCCTCATAGTGGCTCCTATGGACCACAGAGGTTGTGAACCTCGAGATGCTCAGTCCCAACATGGCGCTGTTGAAGTTCTGCAAAAGGTGCAGTGACTGAGGCAGAAGAAATTACAGATTTTTACTTTATCTAATCAATTATAATTCATTACCATCCTTCGTTATATTGCATATCAAATTTTTCTTAGCACATCTTTACCTTTTAGCACAGCAAAATTTTCCAGGGCTACCCTGGGAATCAGCTCCAATCTTTTGTGGTGGGAAATGGTATTTAGAAATCAAGATAATCAAAATACGAGTACTATGTGTGTTCTTTGCTACTGGGGTGTCAGTACCCTTTTAGCAAAGATAAAATATATGTATGTATATATGTATGTATGGTCTCAATATTTGTGCCCCTCCCCCAAATTTATATGTTGAAATGTTGACTACAAGATGAAGGAATCAATGGTGAGTGAAGTAGGGACAGAGTAATCTCTGAGCAAAAGGATTCCACAACATAATTCATTTTGTTGTAAAGGAACTTGCAAAATGTATTATCCCGTGGCAAAACTAACATAGGACTCTGTCCTCACTTCATCTGAACTTCAGAATAATCTCGTGAGAAAGGTCTTAGCCCCACTGGAGATGCAGGAAAATGATATCCAGTAGCCAGTGTTGGAGAGCATTATTAATTTTTTCCTGGAGTGCCTCTTGTTGATATGTAAAGACTTTTAAGTGTAGGTATTCTCTGACCCAGAAATTCCTCTTCAAAGGAATTTAGCCAAAAGAAATAACATGAGCATGCACACTGACTTATCTACAAGGTTGTACATTGTCCATAATAGTGAAAAACTGAAAACAAACTAACTCCAAGAGAGGAGTGGTATGTCCCTGCTATGAAATGAAGTGCAATCATTATCAAGTAATGTTACAGAATGAACGGTTCAGGACACAGAAAGGGAAATGGCTTACAATTTATGAAATGGGAAGAGCAGAGAACAAAAAGTACACAACATGATTCCATTTTTACATATATATGTAATTTTTCTGGAGTTTTTTTCCCTGTATTTTCCAAAATATCAATAACAAACAAACATCGCTTTTGTAATGAGATTTGTAAAAGCACGTACTTATCTGCGGTCAGAGATAGCTGGTAAAGGAGAGACCAGAACTATGCTCTTGATCCACCCCAAGCTGCCTTTTCTTATCTACAACAGTCAGCAAGTGTCCTTCTCCCTTCCAGCTGCTATAACAAATATACCACAGGCTGCAGTAGCTTAGGTAGTAAACATTCATTTCTCAAAATTCTAGAGGCTGAGAAGGCCAAGATCAAAATGCCGGTAGATTGAATGCCTGCTGACAGCCTGCTTCCTGGTTCATGTATAGTGGTCTTTTTGCCAGGTCCTCTCAAACAGCAGAAGGGCTCTCTGGGGTCTCTTTTACAAGGGCACTAATTTCCTCCATGAAGACTCCGCGCTCATAACCTAATCAGCTCCCAAAGGCCCTCACCTCCAAATAACATCACACTGGAGAGTAGGTTTCAACACATGAATGGGAGTTACACCAACATTCAGCCTATAAGCAGCAAAGGAGAAAAAAGCCTCTCAATAATGCAGAAATGCTTTCCTACTTTCTTCCTTTCCATGTTCAATCAAAACAAGCCCTTCACACCCACAGTGCCAGGAACTTTAAAACATAAGCCCTTCTTGTTCCTAAGAAGTTGGAAGAGTGGTTAAGGTTGGAAGCTGGGGAGCTGGAACATTTTAAGAGGTGCAGTCTCTTTGAAAATGGATCAGACTCTTGAATTCAACATACTAGATGGGTCTGTGAATAAAAACAGCAGTAGTAACAACTTTAAGAGCCCTCCAATACTTGTAGATGCATGGATGTGACAACGCAATGCAATGGAACACCGGCCTGGCGCCTTCTGAGATCTGGACTCCAGCCTTCCACACATCGACTTGGAATCACTCGGGGCCTAAACGCTCTGGCAAACGGGAGGACCCCACAGAAGAGAACCTAGGAGAGGCCCAGGTGGACAATCCCTGGAAGACGTGGGGCGTCCAGAGTAGGTGAGGGGCCAAACTGGGCCTGACGTCCACAATCAAAGGTCTACGGACCGCAACTGGCGGCCCTTTCTGGGGAAAGCCTGTTCGAGGCTGAGGCCTCGGGCGCGGGCGGGGCTCACTTCCGGCCCTCGGCAAGGCTAACAATAGTTAACTAGGGATGCAACAATATTGACATACTAACAATAATATTAGGGACAGGGCAGCCCTAACATGCCTAAACCCTCTCACTTACGAGCGCCTACGGCCCGCGGCAGAGAACAAACATCCTACCCTCCCGCCGCGGCGTTGGGGCGGGCGGACGGGGCAACTTCCGCGCACGCGCAGGCCAAGCCTGTACCCCACTGCCGCGAGCGCCCAAAGCAAGCTACGGTGGCCCTGCTGGGAATAACTTATTAACGGGCTAAGGGTCTGCAAAACCAATCCGAGAAGTATGACTTGCTGGGACAGTTTAGAAAGTCGGCCCCCAAGGAATCTGCGGAAGGGAATAGATAAATGGTTTGGGAGTGGGAGGGGTAAATCCGTAGAGGAGCGTGAGGAGGAGGCAAGGGCAGGCTTCGCCTCCCAACCAGGGAATGGCTGTCAGCACTCTGAAAGCTGGCCCAGGCACCGGGACCCCGCTCTGGGGGTGTGGCCTCGCGCTGCCGGCGGGGGCGGAGCCTGATTCGAGCTCCACCCGGGCCGCCGGAGACGAAGGGCGAGACCGCCTCTCTGTGCTGCGCAGCTGCCCCCTGCACGGGCCGAGAGAAGGTGAGCTAGGTGAGTGTTCGCACCTGCGAGCTGCAGAGAACGCGATCCCTCGGGGGCGCTTGAGCCCCTGCGCTGGGTACCGCCCATATTCCTGCCTTCCTGGCAGAATAGAGACTCGCTTTCTGTCTCCCTTCTCGTCTGTTTTCTTTCTACCTTTCCATCTCTTTTGCCCTCCACCTGCCCTGCATCCTCCCTTCACCCCCCGGATGGAGTGGGTCTGGAGTATCCAAGCGGGCCCGGCCACGCTATCTATAACTCAGGGAAGATTCCCAAGGTCAACCCTTGTTCAGTTCCTTCCTTCCCTCCCCTCCTCTCCAGGCTGTGCAGACTGGGCCCCTTTCTGCCTCCCGGAGCCCCCCCTGACCGTGTCAAGTGCAGCTCTGGTGCAGAGGGCGGGCCTGATGGCAACGCTGGTTTTTAAGGTGGCCTCCAGGCGCTGTGCCTGCTGCGGATGTGATGCGTTGCCAGGAATCTTCGCGGACAGCCTCCCAGGGAATTGTGTTTGTTTTTTCCCTGCCTCATGGAAGTGTTTGTCCGTTTGTATCGAAACCTTTAAACCGTCGTTTCCTACCGCTGTCCGCGAGCGGGCGACGCCGCAGGGGAGGAGGCCGAATCATGGGGTCGGCTTCAGGTTTCAGAGAATTTCTCTCCTTATCTAGTGTGCCTGCAGTAAGCCCGAGGGACACAGCGATGGGACGCTGCCGGGCGGGGAAGGGGCTGGAGACTCCTTGGCGAGTCATCCCCCTAAGGTGGGGCTCTGTTACTACTTCCCTTGGTAGTCGGGAGTTTACGAGCCACATGGTAGTGTAGGGGACAAGTGGGTGTGGGAAAGGAGGTAAAGGAAAAGCAGACGAGGATGGGTAGGCTCGCGGCGACGGGGTGGGGCTCTAATCCCATCCCTGGAGAAAGGGAGTCGTGGAGGGAAGGACACGGGCTCTGCAGAGGGATTGCCCTTCGCAGGTGCTGTGGACCTAGGCGTGTCATGTGGAACTGCGGCAGATTTTAGATTCCTCTGTGCGTGGGAGCTGGAGCAGGAGCCTGTCGTGAGAAATCTGTAGACCAGGAGTCTGCAGTTTCTGGGACGCACCCAAGGTTATTGGTCAGAGTTACAGGCTATATTTTAGTTCAGTGAATTCAGTAATGAGAGCATGGTATCTGACTCAGGAGCTCAAGAATGTTTATTCTCCCAGGAGTTAAATTGAATTGAATTAAATAAAACTGACACCTAAAATCCATTGATACACTTCCACTCACATTTTCAGGCAGCCCTGAAAGAGGTTCCCTTCAGCCACCCTCCTGACACAATGTTACAGAAATAGAACACTTTGTAAAGCCAGTTTGTTTTCTGAGCGAACTTTGTCAAGTGGTTTTTTTTACCCCTGATCTAATGTCACTATGTATAAAACAGATACACTAGGAGCAATGTGGTGGCCAGCCACAGAAACTGCCCTCCAGGGGCTTCCTTAGATTAAGGAACAAAACTGGAGAAGGGCAGTCTTCCCCCTTATGTACACGGGCCTACTGGCCTGGAGTTCTGGGGAGACACAGGCCTGAAAGGCAACCTCCTAACCTGGAGGACAGCAAGAGACGAACATACAGGGAGGAAGGGCTTTTCCCCATGAGCCTGAGAAAGGCTGAAAACCCTGGGACAGTCAGGAATGAAGTGGATGCAATCATTCTGTCAAGTAGTTTGGTGCCTCCTGCTATATTTAAACATACTGTTCCCTTTAAACATTCTCTATCTGTGTTAGAGCAACACTGCCAGCCACAAGTGACCACTAATCATTTAGCATTTTAAAGCAATATTTGTTTAAATGAATTCACAGTCCTCCTGAAAAGGGATAATTTGGCAATTATCAGGTAGGATACTGCTATGTAAAATGGAATTCCTGAGTTTCCCTCACTGTCTCTCAGTGTCAACCTACCCATCTTCCTGGGGAGAAAAACAGCAACCAGGAGACAGGAAAATTGTGCTCCCTTCCAAGTACATTTGCGAAACCTTTTAAGGATTTCAGCATTTTAGATCACAGGACCCCCTGTTCCCCACTGAGTTCCTTCTAGGATTGCCTTGTTCTGCACTGGAACTTGGCTTCTAACATATTGGTGCTTTATAGTTCACTATTTTTCTAATCGGTGCTATTTTATTCCTTCAGCCTAAGAAATGTGAATGATTGTAGCAGAACTTCATTTTATACTGACTGGCATAAAGAATTCACCTCCTGTTTCAGGAAGGAGCCAGCAGCCCTCGGCAGTCGGTTCATTCAGGATGGTTGGTATCCCAGTGGGGACTCAGCAGTTGCTAAGAATTAATGACAGTCTGCCCACATTTCTTGTGATGGAAAATCCAAGTGGTATCAGTGTGACTCAGCTGGCTTTTTTTTTGCTCTTCTGGAAGTCAGGTCTTAGGTTCCCTATGACCCTTGGTTCCTATGAAATGCAAGTGAAGGGACGGGCTATGTGGAAATCATGTAAAAATGAAGTGGCAGTTTCTGTGTTGTTTTGCTCCTTGCAAACCAGTGTGCCTGAAAAATTGGAGGAAGTTTTTTCCCTCCTATAATCTCTCCTCTTTTGTCATACTGCAGTGCTGACGTTAATTTTAAAAAAAAAGTTCTTTTGGACCTTTTTGAAGTTTTTTTTCCTTCCGTTTAGAAAAATTTTAGACTTTAATTAGTCCCAGACTTGAAGTTAATTACTAGCTTTCTTTTCTTGTTAATATATTTTATGTTCAGGAGAGGGTCTGGGGAAGTAGAAAAGTTTCAAAGGAGGTTGTAGTCAAACCTGCTTTTCACCCTCCTTGAGAGGCCATTAGCCAGAGGCCGACAGCATCCCTCCAGCCCGACTGCATGTGAGTCCTCGCTCTCTGTGTGACAGCCGGGTCACCTCTGATGGTCAGCGCCCTCACCTGCAAAAGGGAAGTAATACAGGAACACCGTAAGGATTTAAACAGGTTCCTATTGGTGAACTACTTAAGCAGTGTTTGACACATAGTAAATAATATACCTGCTAAGAATCAGTATTATTAATAATAATAGACCACTCCTATCCCTCTTTCTCTGATCACTGCCCTTCAGACACACTGGTCTCCTTTCTCTGCCTCACATAAATAAAGCCCACTCCTGTCTCCATGCTGTGAATTTGCTCTTTTCCCCACCCGTGTTTTTCTCTCACATCACTGTCCGTGTCCTTCGGACTCCTGATCTCCATCTGTGACCCTCTGTGTCATGCTCCTCCTCTGTTGTCTCCCCCCATTTGACGTGGACTCTGGAGGGCCAGGCCCTTCCTTCTCAGGCTTGATCACCATGGTAACCCTGCGCCCCATGTGGTGCTCCGCATTGAGCAGGGGATAAATCAGGGTAGGGATCATTCTGAAGCAATACTGAATATGGTGGCAGATATAGATTTAAGGCAAGCAATCCATAGGTAAAATGGCTTGTCCTGCATTGACTTGATTGAATCACCTCCATACAAGATAATTTATTTTCCTCTGTGTCCTGTGGCTCCACCCTATTCTCTCGCCTGCTCTCTGAGGTTGGTGCCTTGAGACCAAGGAAAACATCCGTCCCCAGGGTCAAGTCTCCTGGGAGCCTTACCTCCAGATGGTCCAGCCTGGCCCAAGGCTTCTAGGTGAGATGCCAGCCCACCAAGGAGCTCCTGCCCATAGAGCCTTTTGTGTTTAGGATCTGTTGGGGAGAGTTTGTCATTGCACGCAGGGGAGCCTAGGTTTTATGCTGTCTTGTTACAAATCTGCTAATCTTAGATTCCTGAAGAACTGAATTAGCAGTTTTCCCAGGGGAGATCCAGTTTTCTTCAGGCAAGCGTGTTCAGTGCCTTTGCACACAGACTCCAGAGAAGCGAGCACGGAATTTGCTTATTTGGCCTCAACAGTTTGTTTGAGTCAGCACGGGCTCATCCCACATAACTAGGAACTCAAACTGGAGCCTCACGCTGACGCTCCCTCCCCTGCTCCCAGCCAGCTCAGTAATGTGTTCATTGTTTTCAGCACTGACAGTCACCAAAGGGTGAGAATTAAAACATGTGAAACTTGAATATTTTATACAACCAAGTGGTGGCTGTTTAACTATATAGCTGAATATATTTGGATTATAGCACATCCACCTTAAAGGGACAGCTCTTCACCCTCCTGACAGTTAGCTTCCACTTTCCAGTGTTCTGTCCACAGCACTGATGAGGCACCGAAGGCTGTGTGGTGCTGGGGCACACCGAAGTGGCCCCTCTGCTGTCTGCTGTCGTTGGCTTAATGACCAAGTGCCGGATAAATACCCGTGTGCCCAGTTAACTTTTCATTTTTAGCCCTGGAGAAATGTCTACTGAATATGCCATGTGATGGTGGGGAAGAGTTATTTTTTCTCCCCTGGGTTATAACTCCTTTCTCACATATCCATGTACTCTTTTTAAGTCTGTTATTTGACCCTTAAACAAGTTTACCATCTTTTAATGTAGAAGTACCGGAACTGGCGTTCTGAAGACATGGGAGAGGCCCACAGGACCCCAGGCTCGCCACTTCTCTCTCCCATCTTGGGAATTCCTCTTGTGCGTCTTCCCTTCAGGCCCCTAAATTTCTCCATCGAGCTTTACATGGGCTCAGAGGGTCAGCTGCCCTTTCTGGAGACAGTCTTAAGAATTTTTCTTTGTAGAAACGTCTGAAGGCAGAAACAAGGCTGGACAACTCCCCACGGTGCTTAAAGCAAGCTAAGTGAAGCCCAGGGCAACCTGAGCTTTCGGAACTCCCACCCAGTGTGGGGTCTCATGGAAGTCCACTTAGAACGATCACACCAGCCCTGTGGGACTCTCATGAAAATGTTGACTTTTGCCATGTAAAATAAGCGATAGTCTTTAAGGAAGATTGGATTCATTGCACAGGCAGCCACATAAAGATTTTAATGAAACATTGGGGGATGAGTCCAACTCTGCTTCATCACTGTCCCACTCCTGGCCGCCAAAAACACACTGCTGGGCAAATGCAGTGCAGTTTGAGGGCAAGAGTCTTACCAATGGAAGCAGGGCTTGCCATTGTCCAGGCTGGCTTTTATTCGTTTGTTTGAGGGCAAAGAGAACTGAAAGGTGAAATCTCTTCTTCCTTGAAGAAGCAAATTAATTTCATTCGTGAAAGATAAGTTGTTTTTAACTTAATGGCTCAGAAGTAATGAATTATTTGAGGCAAGTGCCCAGATCCATAAAGCCTGCCTTTTGCTCCGTTTGTGCAATGTTGGTTGTGCCCTGGGGATTTCTGTTGGCAGCCGAGAGAGCCCTGAGTAAACAGTGAAGGGGAGCTTTGCCCCAGGAGCATTCTGTTGGATCAAGTTCAGGAGGTTTTCTGGGTAATCCTTGCTGTAACTGAAGGAACCAGGCGTACTGAGATAAGGCAAGTGGGGGCAGAAACAGGAATCGGAGGAGAGGTTGAGCCAAGTGTGAGCCCTGGAGTGGCTATGCATCCCGGAGGACCTAGAGGAGACTCCCGTAGCCCAAAGAGCATCCTGCAGCTCCGTGCTGCTGACCCAGGCCGTGGGGTGGGGCTTATCTTCCAGGAGCAAAACTAGCACTGCCTCGTGGTAAGTCCAAGCTTGAGTGCTTCTAACACAGGACTTCACAGTGACACCTTGTAGCTTTCTTAAAACTCCTTGTGTGTCTGCTCACTGACAGCACCACAGTCGTTGTCCCACATGCTGTTCCTCCCACCCACACTGTCCCATACACCTCAAGGCCCCCACTGGTGACCAGGACTCTGCTCTCTGATCTGCCCCTCGAAACCCACTGTGGCTTAGGGCTTTTCTGCTGCCCCCATGTACCATAACCCACCTGCTTCAAAATACTCTTCCTAGTTTTCTTTCCCCAACCTGCTGTGTCCTCAAAAAACTGTGTTTGGCTAGTAATAAATAATTTGATAAGTAAAACGTTAAGTAGAGGTGCTACTGGGTTTTTTTTTTAATTATACAAATAATAGGTTTCTAAAGTATTCTCCAAAAGTGAATCTGTGAAAACCCACAGCTAACATCATACTTAATGATGAAAGATGGGAACAAGATGAGGATGTCTGTCCTTACCGCTTCTTCCAACACTATATTGGTACTAGCCTAGGCAATCAAGCAAGAAAATGCAATGAAAGGCATCAACATTGCAAAGGAAGAAGTAAAACTGTCTTCACAAATGGCATGACCCTATATATAAAGTATTCCTGAGATCATGGGTCTAGCTCCTCCCTTCCCTGGGCTCTGTGCCAGGGCTCGGCTCCTCCCCTCTGCTCCCGGAAGCACAGCACATAGCTGCTGAACCGCCCCGAGTGGGAGTTTGTGGAGGTATTTCTCCTCGCTGTTCCCCAGGCCAGGAGGAGTGACCTAACTCCGGGGTGAGTGGCAGACCCAGCAGCCATGGTGGCGGTCTGCCTGCGTTCAGACCCCAGCTTGGCACTCAGAAGCTGAGGACCTTATCCAAGTCACCGAACTCCTCTCTGCCTCAGCTTTCTCATCTATAAAATGGGAAAGAAACAGTAACTACCACACAGATTGACATGGGGATTAAGTGTTACTTATGCAAACTCTGTTACATGCCTGACACAGAAGAAGTGCTCTCTGTAGAAGGCCTTAGAGTAGGTGTTTGGTATGTAGTGGTAGCGCTTGCCCCCATTTTGCTATTTCTGCTGTATGGGATGAGAGGTTCCATGAGGAGCTGGAGGTCCCTAAGTGGCCCTTCTGTGTGAGGTTCATGTGGTGATTGCTCAGAATTTAGGTTCACCTGATTCATGGTATTGGGAGTCTGCAGAGGTCATCCTGCAGCATAGTGACCACAGCTTGCAGAGGATGAAAAGCCTCAAACCCTGACTCATCTGGCTGGTGGGGAGTGACCAGGACCACGAAGAGAGAGCTGGGGGCCAGCGGCCGTCAAAGGTTACGCTCACAAGATAAAGTTTCAGAGGGCATTGAGCTGTCTTAGCTGTGTATTCTGTTCCATTTCGAGCCCTCTGATAAAGCTGCAGGAAGAAACCAGTCTGCTGGTAGGGACACCTGTAGTGTAACTGAAGGACTCAGCTGGAGCTCCTGTGCAGGACGCCCTCTGGCCTCAGCCCCCCGAGTCCCAGGAATGCCACAGGAGCAGGCCCTTCAGCAGCCTCCAAGGATGTTTGGTAGAACCGCCAAGACAGGACTATGCCAGTGCCTTTTGAATTGGATAAAATCAACACCTAAAGTTTTTCTTTTTGCCTTAGACCAGTGGTTCTGACATGCGGTCCCTGACCAGCATGATCAGCGTCACCTGGGAACTTGTGAGAGGTGCAGGTTCTCAGGCCCCACTAAAGACTCACTGGATCAGAGGCTCTGGTGAGTGGTGGGCAGGGCGTGTTTTAACATACCCTCCAGGTGATTTTAAGCTTGAAAACCACTGGCGTAGAACACAGAACAGCTCTGGATTGGGTTTGTCTTCAGGAAAGTTACTATAAAAAATGTAAGTGGAAGACATATTCTCTGACCTCATGGAGCACGCAGCCCATTTGGAAACATTTGCTGTTCTCACTGCACAGTGTCAGGTACATGTTACAACAGCTAATGGAGTGTGCAGCCTTCAGGCAGAGCCAGTGGCCCAGGAGGGCCCGTCAGGAGTAGAGGCTCCTGTAGGAAGGGGGGCGACTTGCCCTGGACCACAGCACAGGGTGGGACAAGGCGAGCAAACCCAGGAGGTGGGACTGCCTGAGATGGACCGCCTGGCAGGCCTCCTTGTTCCCTAATCTCAACACGTGGGCCTCCACCTTCTGCCATTCCCCTGAGCCTGGCTGGCCGAAGGTCCCCCCCACCAAAGCCAAGAGCACCTCTTAGTCATTCATGCGTCTTGGCACAGGGCTCCACTACTTTCTTTTCAGAAGCTAATCTTCCTTCCTCCCTCCTTTCTTCCCTCCTTTCCTTCCTTCCTCCTGTAGGGTCTGTACTGACCTTGGTCCTTCCTACCTTGAAAGCCCTGCCTTCATGTAGGAGCAGAGTCTGCGCGCAGGGCCCTCCTATAACAGCAGTGCGTGGGGCTTGGACACACACCTTCCTCTGCCAGCACTTCATCTCACTCCTTCTGCTCCCGTGTCTCGTCTCAGCCCCTGGAGGGAGAAGCAGGACTTATCATCTGCTAGGTGGCCTGTGAAGCCCCTCTCCCAATCCGATCTGCCCTCTACCTGTTCCCACCATTCTCTGGGGACCAGCCACACCAGCTGCCTGTCTGTCCTGCACATGTGCCAGGCTTCTCCTCACCTGCGACCTTGGCACTTGCGGCTCCCTCGGATTTTAATGTTCTTTTCCCCAGAATGTTGTGGCCGTTCCTTCCTCGTGCATGTGTCTGTCAAATGTTGCCTCAGCAGGGGCCTTCCCGGTGACCCTGATAAGAGCAGCCGCTGCCCCCTCTCCCCCATGCCTAAGTAATGCCTGACACATAGTAAGCGCTTTGTATACTGTGATTGAGTAAGCGAATTTAGTGTTCTTAGAGTCATGCGCTCCATGCTAGGAATCTAAGACCAGCCTTTTATGAAATTGGATGGTATTATCAAACAGGATCAGAACTAATTTCTAAGAGCACACTACTGATTTATAGAAAAACTGATGTCTCATTAAGAAGAATTACACATGTGGACTGACACATACACCTAACCAGGATTTACAATATGTCTTTGTATTTGGATCATTTCTTAAGTGTTCATACCAGATACTTATCTAGTTTATTTAATTTAATTCCCCAAACCTCCTCTGGAGTGAGTAGTCAGTCTTCTCCCATTTTGTGGAGAAATCAGGTCACATTCCAAAGCTCACCGAAGCAGTGTCTAAACCCAGGTCTGTCTGACTCCAGAACTCCCTCTGTCTCTACTCCCATGGATTTTCCCCAGAGCAAAAGGAATCATAAAACAGTGTTCAAGTCTTACAGGAGTGGAAACATTTCCAAAAGGATCTTTACTCTTAAATAAGTGACCAAGAATTTTCTAATTAAAAAGAAAACCTTCAAAAGCTAGTTTCAGTTAAACCTCTCAACTGAACTACGTTGACTCATCTCAAGACTGCCAGGAAAGTTTTAAGTAACGGAGACACCTCTGCAATTACTAAGGAAGGAGAGAATGGAACACTTTAGTCCTCTTTCTGCCTTTACCCCACCATCAGTTTCACTTTTATGGGGGGGGGTACCCAGGTTCTGCTCACTGCTGTGAGGGGGGGTATCTGGAGGTGGGGGTCCATTCACCTGCCTGCTTCCCCCGGGAAGAATGTGAGCTTCATGAGGGCAGGGCAAACTCTCCCTCATTCACCTCTTCATCAGCAGCCCCTGGCCCCGAGGGGCGCACAGCAGGCCCTCGGGGAGCGTCAGTGAGCGGTGCACGCTCGCCCTTATGCACAGATGAGCACCTCTGCTCCGGTGAGGGTTTGAGTGACTGCAGTTCACTCCCTGCCATGGTCTGCGCTGGAACCTGCTGCCTCTTGACCACTTCCGCTTTTCAGATGATAAATTTTCACATGGCTCAATAGGTGAATAGATGTAGCTCTCAGCTTTGTTTGCTATTTTAGCAGTTCTACAAATTCTTAACTGTATATGCATTATCATTTATTTGGCTGAATCAGGGCAAAAACAGTTCACATTAACATACACAATATAACCTAATATATGACATTTACTGAGTACTTTCTGTGTCAGGCATCATGATGGCTGTTAATAGACCGTGTCTCCATTTAATCCTCACAACAGCCACACGGGTAGGGTCGGTACATCATTATCTCCACCTCACAGGTAAGGAGGCCGAGGTTCCCAAGGGCACACAGCTAGGAAGGGCGAGCACCAGGTTCTGAAGTGAGTCTGACCCCCAGCCTGCACTCTTCCCTGCAAAGCCGTCGTGTGCGCCACCCAGAGCAGGAAGGAGCCAGGATTCGAGCTGGGAGTCAGGTCTGATTCTTTGCTTCCATCACTGTTCCTCTGTCTTCTCAATTACTAATTATTGTCAGGCTGCTTTTTGCATAACTATTTTTGTGTGTATCTGCTCGTTTTGGAGATCATAGAAAAGTACAAAGGAAAAATTTGTAATTTAGCCACCTAGACCTAACTATGCTTATGATGTTGACATTTCCTTCTTTAATTTTCTGTTACTGAGAAGACTAAGATTACTTCATACACACTTTTTGTGGGATAGATTCCCAGTAGAATCAATGCACCAAAAGGTACGCACAATGTGATATTCCCTGTCACCGGGCTTTTTCCAGATGGTTCTATTTTACACTTCCCCACCAATGTGTAATAGTGCCAACTAGGTACCTAATATGTACCTAAATAAATTTTAGTCATATGAATCATAAATTTTCATTTGTACAGCTGGTATGAGACCAACCTTGGAAATTGCTTGCTGATTAGCAAATGCTATTATACAACCAAGTGATTGCAGAGTACTCTACAGCTCTGTTGAACATTCAGCTCTGAAGGCACTGCTGGACTGTGTGCCCAGTCTAGTACCATCTAGAAGGCAAAGCCTAGGGCAGAACTCCCATCCCCAGACACTTATATCGTTGGTTCGATAAAGGGGTTGCTGGTGCCCCAGCAGGTATATAATCAACCAAATGTGACACGCAGCCCGAGTGGGCGCTCATGCCAGGGACGTTCTGTACCGGTTATCAGCTGCTCAAGGCTGTGCCCGGGAAGCTATCTGCTAGCTCTGGGCTCAGCTGCGGGTGTGGCCCTGCTGCCTGGGGTGTGGCCACTGAACCGGGCTGCCTCCCCTCACCCCGCGGCGCACCTGCATGGACACTCACAAAGGCTCACCTCTAGGGGGTGGGGACACCTGTCTCTGCCCTGGACTCCTCAAGGCGGAAGGATTCAGCAAATGGTAGGTAGTTTTTTTTTTTAACTGAGTGAATTCAGCTGGTTCTTTCCATAAAAGGCCTCAACCATTTTCCAGTTCCTCTTGGATTTATGTTTTCAGCAGTTATGGAGACAGATTCTCTCTCTGTTCTGATCACCTCTTCCTCAGTAATCCATACACCCAGTTGCTTCCATTGTTTCAGCAGATACTTTTGAGGAGAAAAAAGGAAACGTGAATTGCCTGGGTGCATACTGTAGGCCAGGCACCGTGCTAGGTGATGGACGTCAGCTGTTGGAGGAGCCATTGCAGCGTGCTTCGTTTATTCTGCAAGCACCTGCAGGCACACACTCCTGTCGGCACCGAGGTCACCACCCAGACACAGCCCCTCCCTCCTGGGAGCGTGGCTGCTGAGATGGGCTGCCCCCTGTTAGTGTGCTGGCCGCATGAGCTGCTGTGGGATGTGAAGCCGACTCCCCCTTGGGGGGGGGGGGTGAGCCAATGTCCGAAGGACTGTCTGCCCAACCTGCAGGTGGCTTTCTGGCCTTTACTCTTGCACCTATGCAGAATGTCCACAGCACCTGCAGAGAAAGCCTCAGGGAGATTCACTCTTAGGCCTCAAGACCTCTCCCTGTCCCACAACTGGCTATGTGGTCTTTTGCAAACCACCCACTCTGACATGGACTCCGGGTCCCTCTTACTATAAATTCTCTGCCCTTCAAAGATATTTACTGTTCCTGGCTCTGCCTGGCCCCCCCAGATTCCTTTTCCCTCAATACCAATCACTTTAGCAAAGTGTGAGGAGTCACTCTCTCTAGAGCATGAATAGCCTAACAGGTTTAACCTCCCAGATTCCATTTATACTTTGGACAAGGGGCTCAGTCATAAATATTAATTTCTAATTGTGGATTTTAAGCAGTTGCTTTTCTGAGTGTTCGTTGCCTACAACAGAAACATCTAACTGTAGAGGCACTTCTCTGTCTTGCCACTCGCTTCTCCCACCCCTGGCCCGTAAAAACCAGAAGGACAGGGGTCAGTGACCAAGCCGCCAAGTCCTGGTGTTCTGCCTGGGCTAGTTGGCGTATCTGGGGAAGAATTCTAACCTGCTCTGGTCTGAGCTCTGCCCTCATCTGTCTGGGCCTCCACTTCCTTTTCTGTAAAATGCAGCTAGTGAGATTCTTGTGAACATGAGAGAGCTGCAAAGGGCCGCACAAACCCAGGGTGACCACGTGCTGCCAGGGAGCCGCCGCTCTGTCCAAAGGTTAGGGCCGGAAGCAGGCTCCGCCTGCAAACTTAGACCTACACCAGATGTGCTTAGTGTTACTGTCCTTTAACAGGCAGCTTGTGACGAAGTTAGAGACTTCATTTTAAACAGCCTGTTTGGCCCTGATGTGTTGAACTCCAAGGGATATTGGGGAGGATGAAAAGTTCAAAGTCATTTTTATTTGTTTTCAAAGAGGTGTTCAGAAATCACCCTGTATTTTAGTTTTGTTTTAGTAACTTACTACTGAAGCTTGTGGACAAGCTGATGTTCTCAATTTTGGAAATTCTAGAGGAGAATGAAGACAGGGAAGCTCAGAGGTTGGCCACCCAGGTAGCCCAGGAGATGCAGACCAGAGGCCATTCTTGTGCTGAGTCACAGAGCTGCCGCAGCCAGTGCGTGTCGCCCATCCAGCAGGGGTCAGGGGGCGCCCCTGGGCCAGCAGCTCCAGGTGAAGAAGGCAGAAGGGAAAACTGATGAGGATTATTGTGAACCATGGCAGGAGGCGTGGGTGGTGGTGGTGCGGATTTTTAGAACTTCAGCCCCAAATGTTATTTTACAGACCTAAGGGAAGAATGGGGCCGCTTGCTGGCCCCAAACCCCACAGTGAGAAAGATGCTGGGACCAGTGTCAGTTCAGCTTTGATTTTTCACGAGGGATTGAAAGGGGACATTGGAATGGAATCCCAGCTCTGTCTGATGCTTTCTGTTTTGGACATTGGGATATTACTTCACCTCTGGGCCCTCTTTGGGAAACAGGCATGTTATCGTGTTGTTGAGTTGTTCATGAGGATGGCCAGGAGCATTCTGGAGCAGGTGACTCCCCGCCTTTACTGGAGAGACTGCAGCCAGGCTATTGTCAAGGGTGGGAATTCTGAACCGACTGCAGCGCACATGGGCACAGGCCGGGCTGGCAGCTGTTGATCTCTTGAAGCATTGTAGCTATTTCTCTGTTTCTGCCAGGCCCCGACCCTGCTTCCCTCTGGCATCAAAGCTCAGAGAGGTTTGAGGGGCAGTGCCATTTACCTTGAGATTTTTAGGGCTTCCTCCCACCTGCCAAGTTTTCTTCTCCTTGATGGCCAGTCTGTTTCTTCTCTCTTCTTTTCTTCTGGTGAAGAACAATAGCTAAAACAGCTGAAATTGCTGAGCCATGAAAAATGTTGAGATCAGTGTTTTCTCCATTTTATTATGAGAATTTCCACATACAGAAAAGCTGAAAAGTGTACATTGAACATCTGTACAGCTTCCACCTAGATTCTATAATGAGCACTTTGTTCTATGGGTTTATGTCGTCATTTCTCAATGTGTCACACATTTAGCTGTAGGCATCAGAGCACGTCATGGGGCGAGCTTGGAGGGGATGCTCTGATGGGCAGCCTGGGCTCCCCAGAGCGGCCCGAAGCTGGGCAGCCTGGCAGCATTCAGTTCAGGAGCCATGCTCTGCTTTCACTAGAACAGGGTTCCCTGCCTGGGACCAAGGTCCCTGCCCTCACAGCATCCCCTGTGCCGACGGACACACACACACCAACCATAATCTTGGAACTGTTGTGTACCCTGTTTCCTTCCTTCTGTATTTATAGTTTAATGTATTTTTTAGCATTTTGCCATGTTCAACATTTTTTCAAAAATGTGGTTTTAAGTGGCTGTATCATTCTATAGTAATGACTACTCCCAAGGCAGAGGTAAATCTCGTAACATTGATCAGAGGAACCCAGGCACACAATGTGTACCATGTCCTTTTCTGTGTGTATGTTGCAGACCAGAATCATTTTTAAATTCTGTGGTGTGATAGACAGTGATCTCTCTGACTGCCCCTTGGAAACATCAGATTTACTCGCTCCACTTTTGCTCTGTAGGTCCACCTTTGCCGGTTGTGAAGGCCGGCACTCCATAAGGCCGCCTACAGCGTGGCACCCTCGTGCTAGGCGACACCTAATGTGGTCTCTCTCCCACAGAGCCAACATGGCCGTCCTCTCCAAGGAATATGGTTTCGTGGTTCTGACGGGGGCTGCCAGCTTCATACTGGTGGCTCACCTAGCCATCAACGTCGCCAAGGCCCGCAAGAAGTATAAAGTGGAGGTAAGGGGGACCCGGCCCGTGCCTGTCTGGGCGACAATTTGTTCTCAGTCTTGGAGGAAGAGGGGAGGAGCTGCTGGGCAGTGGGGGCAGTCTCAGCGCTGCACCTGGTACAAATTCTGCCCCTTCCTGGCAGGAAGAAGGCAAGAAATGTGGGGCCTTGCGGGGGAGCGGGCCCATCTTGTTTTTACTTTGTATCTTCTGCAGAAGACCAGGTGTGCTGGGGACAGAACAGCAGGCATCTGGCTGGAGCTATCTGCTAGGAAGAGTGTTATTTTCTAAAGAGGGTTAAATAAGGGCACTTGTCAAACTAGAAAGCTGCTGCCCAGTGAAGAAAACGATCAAGAAAAGGCAAATGTCACCTACTATATGGGAGAATATATCTGCAAATGATGTATCTGATAAGGGGTTAATATCTAAAATACATAAAGAACTCACACAAGTCAATAACAAACAAACAAACAAAATCCAATTGAAAATGGGCAGAGGATTTTTCCAAAGACATACAGATGGCCAACAGGCACATGAAAAGATGCTTAGCATCATGACTCATCAGGGAAATGCACATCAAAGCCACATGAGAGCCACCTCACCCCTGTCAGAATGACTTTTATCAAAGAGACAAGAAATAACACATGTTGGCGAAGATCTGGAGAAAAGAGAACCCTTGTGCACTGTTGGTGGGAATGTAAATTGGTACAGCCATTATGGAAAACAGTATGGAGGTTCCTTAAAAATGACAAATAGAAACACCATACAATCCCATAATTCCAATTCTGGGTACTTATCTGAAGAAAATGAAAACACTAACTCAGAAAAATGTATGATCCTCATATTCACTGCATCATTTTGTGTGTATGTATAATGTATATGTGTATAATGTATGTGTGTACTATACTTAACACACGTATGAGCATAGGTGTATAATGGAGTGTTACTCATAAAAAAAAATTTTTGCACCCCCTGCATGTTCACTGCAGAAGATGTGTGTGTGTGTGTGTGTGTGTGTGTGTGTGCATGGCATAAAAAAAGACTGAAATCTTGTGATTTCATGATGTGGATACCTTTAGAGAGCATTGTGCTATGTGAAATAAGTGAGAGAAAGACAAATACTGCGTGATGTACTTGTATGTGGGATCTTAGGAAAAAAAACAAGCTCATAGATACAGAGAATAGAACAAATCAGTGGCCGCAGGAGGTGGGGGGTGGGAGGCGGGTGAAATGGGTGAAGGGAGTCAGAAGGTGTGAACTTGCAGTTAGTTATGAGTAAGCCCTGGGGATGTAATGCACAGTGTGGCAGCTGTAGGAAATACTACTTTACTGCATATTTGAAAGTTGTTAAGATGAGCACATCATAAAAGTTCTCATCATAAGCAAAAACTGTTCCGTTTGGTGGTAATGGGTGGGAACTAGACTTAGTGTAGTGATCATTTTGCAATATATAGAAATATCGAATCATTATGTTTTATACCAGAAATGAATGTAATGTTGTATGTCAATTATACCTCAGTGTAGAAACCAAATGACAAATAAAATAAAAAAATAAAAAGGGTTAACTGGCAACAGCATTTCCTGGTCTACCACTTTAAAAATGACATCTTAAGGTGATTTTCCTGTTTTCCATTTTGAAAAGAAATATGTGGTGCTACGGTTAGCCTGGGCTTAGACATTAGACTGTTAAATTGCTTCCTTTAGTTCTAGTTGATCTAAAAGGGACAGTTACGGAATTGATCCCCGGTGAGCAATTTTAAGTGTCTATTTCTGTTTGGCGACTTATAATTAGATTCCCTAACTGGAGCTTATTTCAAATATTTCATATCTAGTTCCTTTTTTTAATGGACACATTCATTAAAATTCTCACATGCTCAATTTGTTCCCACATTAAGGGAACTCGTGAAAGGATGCGGTACCAGACGGCTCTGGGGAAGGCACTGTTGCCCTGCTGCATCCTAGCAGTGCGCCTGGGGTCCCCGATGGTGGCGGGTCAGCACCGAGCACGGCACCAGCTGCCTCCCTCCCTGTGCGACGGTGGCACATACACATTCTCATTACTGGATATTAATAGAAATAGACTGAGTCTGCTTCTGAGAACTGAGACCCTGGTCACTGCAAACATTTAAGCAAAAAGTGATCATCTATCAAGGGTACGACAGAAGACACTTTGTGGAAGCTTACCTTTAAAGGGGATTTAACTCGACGCCGAATGGTACTCTTGACCCCTTGACCAACATGCCCTTTGCTTTAACAGTATCCTACCATGTACAGCACGGACCCCGAAAATGGGCACCTCTTCAACTGCATTCAGCGAGCCCACCAGAACACGTGAGTGTGGGCCCTGTGGGCGCTGGACTTCTGCGGGGGGAGGGAGGAGCCCATGCTGTCCCACACCTCAGCCGCTAGGACTCTGTGTGCCGAGTAGTAGTGATGGTGACCACGGGCACCTTGTCAGAAGTACTGTAAAAAAATATGTATGTGAACACATTGAATATTAAGCAAAATTAAGAGTTGTTAGAATGGTGGGATTCTGGATAATCTTGTCAAAACTGTCTTTAATGTTCCATTACCCTTCTCAGGATTTGCGGTTTGTCCAGTCTAAACTGACAGTGAACCTCCCAGCCCTGGGGTGCGGGAAGCTTTGAGCTGTGGGTGGAAATTAATTTGCAGCCCTTCCTCAGCAGCCGGTTGGCTCTGGGCCTCTCGCCTCTGATCCCAGCCTGCACAGAAGAGGGCAGGTCCCAGTGGCCCGTCTCTTCCCTATGGTCAATGTTTATTCTTACCCTTCGGTTTCTACCTTAGCAAGTAACTGTGTAAAGGCCTCTTCGCTTTATATAGACATACTTAAATGGGGTACTTTTTAAAAAAAAATTCCTTTCTGTCTATTCCAGGTTGGAAGTATATCCCCCCTTCTTATTTTTTCTAGCTATTGGAGGTGTTTACCACCCGGTAAGTTTTTCCAGGTGTTTTTATCTATTTGGATTTAGTTCACTGAGCTGTCAGGGAAGGAAGAAGGAAATGAACATTTAATGAACATCTTCAATGTCTAGGCACCAAGATAATTTCATTCAATACTTCTTACAATGTTCTTTAAAGTAGATAGAATTTTCCTCATTTTTTTACAGATAAGGAGAAACCTCTTGGATGCTGTATAACTTCTACAAGGTCAAATAGCTACGCAGTAGAAGCATCCGAGTTTGAGCCCAAGGGTCTGATTCTGGAAGGTTCATATCCATAGAATTTTTTCATTTTCCATATCATTCATTCCTGCAACAGATATTTACTGACCTGAGGTTGTAACAGTGAACTAAACAAAGATAACTGGTTCCCCGGAGCTTACTTTCAGCTGGGGTCAGGCCAAAAGCAACCTAAGTACACCGTGCAGTATGTGAAAGGTGACGTGTACAGAAGAAAACGAAGCAGGGAGACAGTTCTGAGTGGGGTGGCCAAGAGCGGGGCCTTGCCGAGATGACAATTAAGCAAAACTTTGAAAAGGTAAGGGAGCAGGTGCCACAGATGTCTCCAGGCATCTTCCAGGTGGAAGAGTGGCGCTGCGGCCGAGGCAGGAGCCTGCCTGGTGCATCTGGCGAACAGTGGGCAGGTGGTGAGGGCAGCATGCAGGGGGCAGACCACAGGGGCTGGGGAGCCATAGAGTTGGTCTGCGCTACACCTCTCCCAAATAAAACAGGCTTATCAAATCCTCGTGAGTTGCCATTTGGGTATTCCCTTAGGCAGAAAGCGTCTCTTGTTCAGGGGCCAGATTTCTCCTTGAGTGAGCTCTGACCAGAGTTCTGGCACTTTACATTTCTGGTTCTCACCCTCTTAAGCCTCTGGTCTGACCTGAATGGCTCTGTGCTTTTGTTACAAGCTGCCAGCATGGCATATTTATAGTTCATGACCTTGAACTCTTATTTTTTCAAAGAAACATCTGCTGATCTTTTAGAGAAGGTATTACTTTCTTGTGCCTGTAAGGAGGCCCCATGCCAGCTTGTCTAAATAGACTAGTTGGTGTCTCTTGATCGGGCATCACCTGATGTCCACCCCATCCCCTTTCCTGTCCCATTCCCCTAGGTCCCATTCCTTGTGCTGAGTTCTTAAAAACACTCTCAGAGCTACTCTGAGGACTACAGTGCAAATGCTAACGTAGCCCTTATGTTTAATTTTGTTCCTAGGCTGGGAATTATGCAACAGTAAAGAATACAGAGCTTGTAGGTGAAGTTTATGGGCCAGGGTTTTTACTTTTAGCTGTTCCATGCACCTACTGATAAGTAACTTTACCCAAAATCAACTAAAAAGAAACAAAAATCCTAATGTAGTAACCTGAGGCCACTGATGCCACTAATTACTTGGGACGGTGACATGCAGTGTTTCATGTTCTCACACACCCTCCCTCTTTCATTCTCTCCTGACTCCTTTTGTCCACATGGGTCACCCAGGATGACACCCAAATAGAAGGATTTTTCATCTTGCCTAACTTTTTACTCTCTCTTCTCAAGGGTGTTGGGAATGGGGAGACTTCCCCCTCTAAGACCATGTTCTGGGGTCCACAACTAACTCTCCCCACTTTTTCTGGGGGGAGCCCTACACCTGTGTGGGCTGCAGCACAGCCTGCTGGAGCCCCTCCTGGGGGCCTCACTGAGCCCACGCAGCATGTGGCTGCCCAAGCTGGCCTCCGGCTCCCATTCCAGGCCCATCTGAGACAACAGGGCGTCCCCAGTCCTGACTCTTGGTGGGGTTCCTCTGCGGGCTTACTCTCGGCCTGCCTGTCCTCTTGTGCTCTAGCTAACAGAGTTCCCCAGGGCATGCCAGGAGGGCCAGCCAGGCCGCATGCCCACCCAGACCTGTCCTCCTGTCCCAGATCCATGAGCAGCTCAGAGGAATCGCACATCCTTGAATGTCCCAACTGGAACAAATAACATAATCCCAACCTAACCTAGTGGGGAGTATTTTTCTATATCTATGACATAACTTTCTGCTGAAACACTGTGTCATCAACCCAGAAGTTTAAAGAAAGATGTGCCTGTTTCTTTACCGCAAATGCTAACGTCACCCTTTTATTTTAGCGTATAGCTTCTGGCTTGGGCATGGCCTGGATTGTGGGAAGAGCCCTATATGCATACGGCTACTACACAGGAGGTGAGCCACCCACACCTGCCCAGGAAACTAATGCCAAATCTCAGGCTGCTCCGTACTCCTCCTCAGCAGGGCTTCAGGAGAAAGTAACTTGATAGTTAGGTGAAAGGTCTGTCATCTTTCTTTTTATGAACATTTGAAGAGTAACAAACCTTAACTTTTACTGAGCATTTTCTAATGTCAACTGCTGTTTTAAGAACTTTGCACATGCTCTTTAACTTTACAATTCTGTAACACAGATAATATCGTCCTGTTTTATAGATGAAGAAACTGAGGCTTAGAAAGAGGAATGCACTAGGTCATGGAGTTACTAGGTATAAACTAGTGAGGATTCAAACCGGGCTGCTGTTACAGAGACAGGCCCCTCCTGCTGTAAATGGTGCACTAGAGGGAGGGAGACGGAGAAGATGACTCTTGGCTGTCCTTACCTCTTGGAAGAGGGAAACACTCCCAAAGGTTCCGGAGCGCAGCTGCTCTCGTTATACCAGAATTGAAGGTCCAAGCAATACAACCGAGATGCATTACTTGGCCAGCAGTGTCTGGCGTACTTACAGCTCCCAGCTAACAAGCTGGTTGACTGCTCCAGACCGGATGGTCCAATGTACAGCCCCAGCTGCCGCGACAGAACGGCCGGTGGACGCTGAAAGCCTTGTCATTCTGGAGCATCGGTAACATCTACTCTTTCTTTTTTTCAGAACCCAGCAAGCGGAGTCGTGGAGCCCTGGGCTCCATTGCCCTCATTGGCCTGATGGGCACGACTGTGTGCTCTGCCTTCCAGCATCTCGGTTGGGTTAAAACTGGCTTGGGCAGCGGGTCCAAATGTTGCCATTAAATAATTATAGAGTGTTTAAAACCTCTCATTCATTTCGAGTGTCTTACTTTTATTTCAAGTTACCTTTTTTTTTCTAAATATAATAAAACATACCTGGCATCAGCCTCATCCTAACCCTGACTCCATCACTTCTTTATTTCTGAGTGTTCATCTAAACTCAGTGACCTGTTCCTGCTAGCTGAGAGAGGGGCTGCTGATACTGACACCCCTCCTCACCCGGCCAGAGGGTGTGTAGTTAGTATGGGAGGTTAAGAAGATGTCCCATTTTGGCACTATGTTCATAATCGGCCCACAGCAGTGAAAAATAGGGGCTCAAAGAAGGAAAGACTTTTAGCTCTAGTTAGAATTTAAGATTATTTTACCTTACCACTGCTACAATACATAGAATGACAGTAGGGTTTCTAAAACCTCTGCTGAAGATTGCTTCTGTGGTTAAAAACTGAACTTATAGACTTAAGAATATGGAACTTAATGGAGATGAATGTAACACCCTACATTTGGGTACAGAGATCTGACTGCAAAGATACAAATGGGGAAAGACACCACTAGCAACAAAACACAGAAGACTTGAAAGGTTTTAGTGGACTTGGAGAACAATGCAAGTGGCGGGATGGGATGGTGCTCCAGAAATCAAAGTGGCCAGGAACTCCGTTAGCAGAGACATGGTGTCTAGACCTGTGCTGTCCGGTGCAGTAGCCACTAGCCACATATGGCTACTTATATTTACACGAGTAGAATTTAAGCGCACAATAAATCAGTTCTTTAGCTGCTCAAGCCACATTTCAAGTGCTCAATAGCCTGCGAAGATCAGATAGGATTGGAGCCAAGGCCTGGCTGTAAAGTCCATGCTTTTTCCATCGTACTCCACAATTGCTCTGAGTCTTCAGGTGGCCACTAAAGACGGTCAGCCTTGCCCAATGACCACCTGGCTCCCTCTGGACAATTGATGTGGAGGCTGCGCTAGATCAGTCTATACTTGTTGGTTTGGGAGAAATTTTCAGCAGTGTAGAGGAAAATCAGGACTGTTCTCATCAAGCTTTAACTTGTATCCTTTTTTATATTAAAATGTCCCTTCATGAAATGATGGTGGTAATGAATGGCAGGGTTTCATTGGTCCTGACTGAAAAAATAGTTTAATTTGTGATAAGCTACGATTATGGTGGTGGTTCTAGGTCGGGGCGGGTGTCTTTTTGCTTTCTGTTGGGTAAGAGATCTCTGAAGACACTGGAGAAGGTGAGGTTTCCTATGGGCAGCAGCAGTGAAGTAGGGCAGGAGAGAGCTGGAGACAAAGGTGGGTTTTCACCTTTGAGGTCTTTAACAGAAGCTTTTCATAGTGACATGACCCATCTCTGCCATTGTGCTATCATACAATAGGCTCAAATGGAGTTTTATGAGGAACCCCAACACACAGAAGTATGCAGATTGAAATGGGAAGCCCAGAGCTCTGCCTGTAAATTCCCTGCTTCCCCCATAAACAGCTCTTCGCTGGCACCCTAGGGTTTGTTAGAATCCACTTGTAGATCGCTGCAATTGAGAATAACCCAGTCTGACAAGCTAGTTCCTGTTAAATTCTCTCGTGGAGAACACTTGGCATGAGTAAAGCTACCACTCACTGCAGCGCACGCTCCAGGGGCGGTTTGCTTCTATGCAGAACGCACTCTGGGTTTTGTTACAGATGGAAATAGGAGAATCATGCAGTCCTTCACTGCACTACACCATACCTCAAGTATGTCCTCTGCAGGTAGCCGTGTGCCTGGGGCAAGTTTATTAGCCCCGGAGCCTCAGCTTGCCCAGCTGTTAAGTTGGGGACAGTGACCACACTTCCTGTGCAGGTTCTTGAGGCTCCAGCCACAGCTCCTGCCCGAGGATGCCCCGTGGCCGCGGGCCCACCCAGGTTCCAGCACGAGGTGAGGGAGGAAGCACGGGGGCCGCCTGCTGGGGAGATGTCCTTCATCAAGTGAGCAACCAGCTTAGCCTCTTGCTCTAAAGACAGCCCCCTTGCTCATCCCTAAGGGCACTTGCCTGCAAATGTGCTCTCCTCACTCACTGGAAACCTGAGCGCCTCTCAGTTCCCTTTTACACAGCACCATCCAATAGCACTTCCGGACACGATGGACAGATTCTACCTCCGGGCTGCCCCATACAGTAACCACGCCCCACAGGTGGCCCTGAGTACTTGCAATGTGGGAAGAGCAACTAAAGAGCCAAATGTTTGTATGTGCCTACTGGCTACTGTACTTGGATAGCAAAGCGGTAAAGCAGTGGTTCTCAATCTTTTCTGTCCACCAAATTCTAATGTGCGGCCAAAGCTGAGAACCACTGTCCTAAGAGCAGTGTTTGCAAACTTGTGCCTAAGAATCCCCTGGGGATCTTGTAAAAGGCAGGCTCTGCTTCCAGGGTCTGAGGCTCTGTATGTCTGACGAGGAGGTACTGCCGGGCCACACTGAGCACGATGCTAGCCCAGCCACCTGACCCGTCACTTACCCAAACAGAGTGCTCTGGGAGCCCAGGGCAGGGCAGTTCTGGCTTTTACAGTTCACACTCTAGTTGGAGAAGACGTAAGAAGCACACAATTTCAAATAGCAATAAATGCTTGGAAATAAGTAAAACAGGTTAGTGGGATAAGGGGTGTGTGGCTGCTTCAGCTTTAAGGAGAACTTTTAGCTTTTGGCTTTAAGGAGCCCACAGGTGAAGATATGGACAAACGTGCCCCTTGATGCAGAGGCAACAGCAACGGGAGGTTCCTGAGGCCAGGACAGCCCAGCAGAGTGAAAGAAAATGAAGTTAGAGGACATGGGCCACAGTGGGGAGCTGACATTTTATTCTCACTGCAGCTAAAAGCCACAGTGCAGTCTAGGGCACAACAATCTTGAATTCTGATTCACTTTCAAAGGATCATTGATTGCTGGTCTAATTTTTATATTTTTCACTTCATTTAACTGCTACAGCTGGGTCTCATTTTCCCCTTTGCTGACTTTTTCCCCTTCAGACCCTGAAAATAAAGATAAGGATGTCTTTAAGTGTAAGAAAAACCAAGGAATCATTTTTATTTCAGAGGAAAGCCAAATTCAGAACAGAGGCACATCAGAGATGCTGGTGTGGAGACCCTGCCCCTGGGAGAGGCAGGCAAGGACCCAGCGATGTTCCTCCTCTGGGTGTTCCTCGGGGGAGTTTCAAGGGATGGCGTCAGTGACCTTCAACCGACTTTCTTCCTGCCAGATTCCTGCGTTAGGCAGCAAGAGGATCTTGTGGAGTAAGAAAAAAGGGGAGCAGGAAGACCTCGGGGGCCCAGTGGCTGCCTTCTATAGGCAGAAGACCTGCCCAGGACACTGCTTCTGGATGGGCCACCGAGAAGCCGAGTGAGGTCAGGATTCGGGGGACTGACTGCCAAGGAGGGAGCCAGCAAGAGACCTGCGTTCTTCCTCCTCGCATTAATACAATGCCAGAAACCTTCTTGCAACACCTTCAGCACAGCTATCTGTCAACCAAAGAAATCTTCAACGCCAAAGGGCCTGAGTTCCATCTGTCTCTACGTAGCCTCATCAGGATACTGGCGTAGCCGTTAATCCCTTCACGAAAATCCTAGGGAAGATGTGGGCCCAAATGTCAACAGTAGTTACCTCTGGGGGAAAAGATTCAATGGGGGAAGGAGAAAGAAGGGCGCCTTCTGCTTAACTTTCCAAAGACTCAAAATAGCAGGAGAAAAAAAAGAAGACTCCTGAATTTAGCTAAATGACACTTCTTCCAAATTACAGCGAGGCCTGGCCTCTTGGCTAAGTCACATTTCCTTAAGTGTGTTTAGTACCTGTTATTACTCTCATAAGATGCTTCATTAAAAAACAAGGTTCTGTGCCCAGGTAAGGTTTGAAATACAACAGCTCATATCCTGGAGCTCACTTGGGACCATGCTGGCTGTGGCAGGCTGACTTCCCCCCACCCCCCAAAATATGTCCATGTCCTAATTCCCGGAACCTGTGAATGTTCCTTATGTGACAGACTCTGCAGATATGATGAAGGACCTTGACATGAGATAATGATGGACCATCACAAGTGTCCTTATAAGAGGGAAGCAGAGGAGATTTGATTACACAGAGAGGAAGGTGGCAGTGGAAGCAGAGGCAGACAAAGATGCTAACCTGCTGGCTTTAACGACAGAGGAAGGGGTCAGGAGCCACAGAACTAAGGGATGCCGCTCTAGAAGCTGGAAAAGACAGGGAAAAGGATTCTCTCCTACAGCCTCCAGAGGGCACAGGGCCTTGGAACACCTTGGTTTCTGTCCAGTGAAACCACATCAGACTCCTGACCCCCAGAACTGTAAGATGATATGTTTGTTGCTTTCAAGTCCCTAATTCTGGGTAGCTGGTTACAGCAGTCACAGAAGACTATACACTGAGTTAAGTTGCAGGAATCAAGGAAGGATAACAAAAGCTTAAGAAGCAAGGTCTCACATACCTGGATTCGAATCCTGCTGCTCAGCTCATGACGTAGCTGGGACAGAGGCATCCCCAATCCTATTCCTTCTCCTGACAGTCAGGGCGACGGTCTTCCTTAGGCTTAGTGCACTAGCTGAGAAGGGATGAACAGCAGTATCGCAGCGGGAAGTCAAATGCTGCTTCTCTTCCTCCTGCTGTTTTCTTTGGAGGAGCTGCCAGAACACGTCTTCCTCCAGCAGCTCCTACTGATAGGTCGTACAAGGACCCCTAAGAGGGGGTAATTATGGGCCTTGCTCAGTCTCACATATCTGACTTCTGTGCAAATCAGCACCACCATGAGAGGGGGGCAGGACAAGGATCCCTGCAAGTTTCACAAGTCTCCGTGATGTGAGAGCCGGTCAAGGGCAGATGCTGCTACAAGGGTGGGAGCCCATGGAGCCTTCTGGTTTGCTAGGCCATGAAAAGTTCATTACAGCAGCTTAAGTCCACCCTTGTGCACTACTGCAAAGAAGGTTAAAGCCTCTCCCTTACACATTTACCTTGCTATAAAAAAAACAAAACTCAACAAAACTCAATTTGAAGATCCAATTGACTTTAGGAAGCGATTCATGAATCGGGCAACATCCCCTCTAGCAAGCAGAGAACTGCTCTGCAGAGTTGTACAGAATGGAAGGTTTCTGCTGGCAGGAATGGGGGGTGGGGAGGGAGGGGCAAGAAGTTATTAGCAAAGAAAGGAAGGGGCCTGTCAGGCCAGGTCACCCTCCCTTGGGGGCAGAGCAGGGGGCTGCAGCATGCAGATCACCTCATCCATCTTCCTTTGGGATGGGACGGTTCAGGGACAGATGACCACATTGGTATGACCAGAAAATTCCTGACTGACAACATTCCTGGGGGAGGTTGAAAGTGCAGTTAGGTTAGGTGTTGACTTTGGCTTGGTGACTTGGCCTCACAGAACCAACTCCACCTTGGGCCTGTGGTTTTAACAGACTTCAGCCCTAGCCTGTGTCCAACTATAACCCTTGTTTAGTTTCAAAACATCAAACTGAAAGGATTAACAGTGTGATTTATTTCATTTCAGCGCACTACAGTAGCATACAATTTGTACATTTAAGAGGTAACTCTCCTGGCATAAAAAGCTTGCTGTACTTCAAGGACTGGAGACAGGGTGCAGGGGTCCTTTGCTTTCCTCACCAAAGCGCCAAGGGGAAACGTACCTGGTCTGGCACATCGACATTCATGAAGCATCTGTCCCTGCCTGTTACCTAATCCCCCTCTAAGCCAACTGTCAGCTTTTTCAATGGAATGACAAGGGCCAGAGTTTTAAAAATGTCAGTGAATAGACATCACCTCTTCCATTCCACCAGAAGCAAGTTGTTTACTGTAAGCCAATGAACACCGGCAGTGGGTCCATTCTGAAAGAAGTACAATCCTGGCCCCTCTCTGTTCTCCAGAGTGGGTTACTAGCTTGTAAAGATTTCACAGAAATTTGTTTTAAGGAAAACACAACTTTCTTGATTGGAAGGTAAAAGGCACTTATGCACATCCTGAATTAGTAAGATTACTGAGAGGTGAAGAATAACACTGAACCCCTCCTCTTATCCTGAATGATCAAAATTCTGGAATTAAATGGTATGTAGTTGAACTGCCTCTATACAGAAAGCAGCCTCATTATTCCACAGCCTGCCATGCTGACTGGCTTCACCACACATTTTTAAAACACAGATTCCACATCACCCATCTCCACGCATACAGTCTTCAGTTGTGAGTAATATTCAATTGTCACACGGCCATTCTCTCTGCCGAACCCTGAAAGGAAGAGAAGGGGGGACGACGAGCCGTCAGTGCAACAGTCTCAAGTCAGTGACCCTCAAACACAAGCACTGCTTGGTGCAGCCAGGGAAGAACCCAGAGCTGAAAGGTTCTGGGATGAAGTCCCAGCGGTAATTACCACCTGCAGAGCTAGGCAGGGGGTGGGGAGGGATCAACTGCCCTTCGGGCATGGAGACAGGAAATCCAGGTTTCACTTCTTACCAGTTTGAATCTTAATTCAGGTATCTACTATTCTGGGTGGAGATCTGAAAACGTTCAGACTTTCTTATTTAACTTACTTAACTCTTATCAAGAGTTAAAGTCTCTACAACCACCACTGAGAGCTTTGAAGGTTGGCGCTAACTTAAAACCTAACTCTCCATAATAGGCTTATTAACCTTTTACACTAAGTCTGTACGAGCAAACTGCTATTCACGCCCTGCACATTGAGGGGCAGGAGACCCCTAAGGCCCCTCAGATTACTCAAAGCCCAGGGCACTGCCCAACTGCCAGGTTATGGACAGCATCCCACGCTTGGCCTTTCTTGCCACCCTGCCCCAGACTTAGGCAGGCTCTGCCTCCAAAGAGCAGGGCCAAGTCCCCAAAAATAGACACCTCCAGGAGGTACCACTCAAAAGGTGACGCATACACAGGCCCTGGCAAGGCCTCACCCGCCTTTTGTTCCTCTCAGTACCTCTGAGCACAGAGCCGCGTGGGCTGTGGGATCCGGTGCTGCTCTGCAGACATGCCATCTTTCCGCCCCTCATGCCTCGTGAGCGTGCCCAGGACAATGAGCCACAGATTTGAGTCGAAGAAGGGAAAGCCGGCCTATGGGGCCCCGTGAGGCCTAAGCTACAGATTTCTAACAAGGGAACCCCTGCTCTGTGGCTTCTGTACCAATGACACAGCCGCTGGGCCCACTCTGCATTGGTACCTGTGAGGGCAGTTCCTCTGGGCACCTCACGGAGAGGAATGTGGGAGTGTGCCTAGGGAATGCTGGACTAAATACCAAACCAACTGTGAAATTATCCCCCATCTCATCGGCACTCGTCAGGGTTTGTTTGCCAATGCTGTGACAGCCATAAAGTTACCAAGAAATGAAGGGTCGGATGCTTAGAATGGTGCCTTGACAAAGTCCAAACCACTTTCCATACAGAAGAGCTGGGGACTCAGATGAACATTCACAGGCCACAGACTCCAACAAGCCTCAAGACACTGGCCATATGCCTGGCGCCTCACACCCCGACACACTGGATGCAAAGATGTGTCATGTTATGGTAGCGCACGTGTGAGTACTGGAAAAAGGGTAGGAACTCCTCCCACTTAGGAGGCATCCCATATGCCACTCAGTGTGAGGCTAACAACTATGGTTCACTGAAAGGTCACATGAGGGATTTTATCAGTTTGGCGTAATAAAGAAAACTAATTAATGTATCACATGCTTTCTGAAATACTACTTTCCAAACTTTACATAAACTGAATTTAAGCATCCCACAGTGGATGATGGCCAACACCCCTAGTGTGGACCCTTGTAGGGGATTTGATGCTTACAGTGATCACAGAGTGAAGAAAAATAACTTTACCCACAAGACAAATCTTCCTGAGGTATCTATCAGCAGGTCACAAGCTGGGATACATAGGTGTCACAACCTCCTGGAGAGCTTTTTAAAAAAGAAGATGCCTGGCCTCCATTCCCAGAGACTCTGCAGTGGGTCTGAGGAAGACCGGAAATCTACATACCCTTCCAGGTGGTTCTGATGCACACACTGGTTTAGGAATCTGGTCTATAAGGACTGCACCATGACCAACAGCCCTGGAGACCGGGTCTGCTCTCACGCCGTGCCACTCCTCACCTGAATTCTTATATCCACCAAAGGGCAGTTCCACTGGGCTGACATTATAGTTGTTAATGAAGCACATTCCAGCCTGAAGCTCAGCCACCACTCTGTGAGCACGCTGAATGTCCCTACATGAGAAAAACACTGTGTTTATTCAATTTCCTTGGATACTACTATTAACAGGAGAAGTTAGACTGATAGTTCTAAGGGTCTCAAAGATATTGATAAATTCTTCTTTCTTTAAAATGTGTTTTAAAATCTTGAGTCATCCAGGCAAAATAGGCAAGGATTTGACTTTTACAGATGGCTGCATCCAAAAGCATCTATAAAACAAGGAGCAGCAACAGGATGTCAAAACGCTTCATTGGGGAAAAAGCCTTTTCAACAGTGCTGGACAACTGCATATCCACATACCAAGAATGAAGGTAGATCCCCTTCTTACACCACATACAAAAATTCACTCAACTAGATCACAGACTTAAAAAAAATGTTTTCAGAGAAAACCACAGAACATACAACTCTTCAAAGAAAACAAGAATGAATCTTCATGACCTGGGTTAGACAAAGCCTTCTTAGACATGATACCAAAAGTAAATGACAAAAAAAACAACAAAAAAGATTAAAATTTTTTAAATTTTGTACTGCAAATGACACTATCAAAACAACAAAAAAGACACTTCACATAAATGCAAATCGAAGCCACAATGAGACATCACTTCACAACTATTAGGATGGTAAAATCAAGAGGACAGACAGTAACAAGTGTTGGTGAGGATGTGGAGAAACTGGAACCCTCATCTGTTGCTGGTGGGAAGATAAAATGGTGCTGCCCCTCTGGAAGACAGGCTAGCACTTCCTCAAGTAGTTATGCAGTCACCACACGACCCAGCAGTCCCACTCCTAGGTACACGCCCAGCAGAAATGAAACAGGTCCACACAAAGACTCCTGCATGAATGTTCACAGGAGCATTACTCATAATAGCCAGAAAGTAGAACAACCCATATGTTCATCATCAAGTGGATGGATAAACCAAAAGTAGTATATCCATACAACAGAACAAGATTTGGTAACAGAAAGTAAGGAAGTACTAACACACTACAGCATAAATGAAACCTAAAAACATGCTAAATGAAAAGCCAGTTACAAAAGGTCACATACTGTAGGATTCCATTTATATAAAATATTCAGAATAAGCAAATCTACAGAAACAGAAAATAGATTGGTGGTTTCCAGGAACTGAGGGAAGGGAATGGGATGTGTTAGTGTTCTTGGGATGATGGAAATGTTCTAAAATTAGGTTTTGGTGATGGTTGCACAACTCTATAAATACACTAAAAACTACTACATTTTGCCCTTTAAATGGGTGAACCGTATGGTACATGAATTACCCAAACAAAGCGGCTAAAACAAGGAGCAGCATGTGGGAGTCACCCTCCTTCACACAGTGACTGGTCTGTGTCTGTGCTGTGGTGGCAAAGCAAGAGCAGAGCTGCCCACACAGGGATGTGCCCACCAATATTCAGAAACAGCAGCTCATCGGAGAGGCTGCTGAGGGCAGTGATATTTATTCTGTGTGACACTGTAGTGGTGGAGGCACATCATTACACACCTGGCCCAACCCACAGAACATCTGACATTGAGAGCCCTAATGGGGACTATGGACTCTGGGTGATGAAGTGTCACTGGAGGCTTCTGGACTGTAACTGATGCACCGCTCTGGTGGGGATGCTGGTGTGGGAGAGGCTGTGCATGTGTGGGGGCAGGGGGAATGTATATCTTGGTACCTTCCTCTCAGTTTTGCAGTGAACCTAAAATCACTCTAAAAAAAGAAAGTCTTCATACATACCAAGAAAACAACTACAGCAAATACAACTGACCCTGACAGTGACCTGCAGACTGCAGAACAGACCACACAGAGAAGGGTATGATCAAGAGGGACCCGAGCGCTTCCCCTATCCCAGCCCACAAGTGGAGGGGATAAGCACTCAGGGACTCTGCACACCTGGCCCTGAAGATCTGCTCTAAAAACACAAGTCCACATTGCACTGGGCTTTTGTGATTAATGGGGCTGGATACCAGGGAGAGGGGAGCACTCTGAGACACTGGGACTCCTGCCACTTATGGAGGACATGCACACTCTGTTGGTCCCACTGAAACCCAACACAAAGGCGGGATTTTGAAAGACTAACCAGCAGTATCAGAGGGGCAAGTGTTGGATGGAGATCTCTCTATAGGAGAAAGGGTCCTGGAAGGACAGAGAACCCCTAACAAAAGGAACCCCAGGTAGACAATTCCAAGACATATAAAAACTAAAATGGCAAAGATTAAAGATAAAGAGAGAGTATTAAAGCCACAAGAGAGAAGCAGACAGTTACCTATAAGGGAAACTCTATAAGGCAATCAGCAGATTTCTCAGCAGAAACTTCACAGGCTAGAAGGGAGTGGCATGAAACATTAATGTACTGAAGCAGAAGAACCTTCAACCAAGAATCCTCTACCCAGCAAGGTTATTATTCAGAATTGATGGAGAGATTAAAGTTTCCCAGATAAATGAATGTTAAAAGAATTTACCACCACTAAACTGTTCTTACAGGTATATTACAGGGACTGCTGTAGATGGAAATGTTCTTAAGCCTAAATATTTTTCATCAGTGAAAATAAACCCACAGTAAATGTAGTAAACTAATTACTTACTAAACAATTACGAAGTTAAAAAAAAGTAGTAAAATCAACTATACATAAAATCAGTCAATGGATACACAAAAAGTACAGATGATGACATCTAAAACATAAAGTGTGGAGGAGGAGGAAGAATAAAAAATAAGCACTTTTAGATTGGGTTAGAAACAGGGCAATCATCAACTTCATACAGACTGTTACATATTTAGGAAACTATCCATGAACCCATGCTAACCACAAACCTAGAGCCTACAATGATACACAAACAGTTTAAAAAAATACAATTACAACACTAAGGAAAACCATTACATTAAAAAGAGGAAAGTATAAGAGAAAAAGAAAAGAACAGAGAGGAACCACACAAACAACCCAAAAACAATAAAATGGCAATAAATACATACCTATCGATAATTACCTTAAATATAAATGGACTAACTGCACCAATCAAAACACAGAACGGATAAAGAAACAAGACCCATCTACGTGTTGCCTACTATGGACTCATTTCAGACCCAAAGACATACACAGATGGAAACTGAGGGAATGGAAAAAGGTATTTCATGCAAATAATAGGGGAAAAAAAGCAGGAGTAACAGTACTTGTATCAGACAAAACAGACTTCAAAACAAAGTAACAAGAGACAAGGAAGGACATTACATAATGATAAATCCAATGATATAACCATTATAAATATCTATGTACCCAACACAGGAGAACCTAAATATGTAAAACAAATACTACCAGGACTCAAGGGAGAAACAGACTGCAACTCAATCACATTAGGGGACTGTAATACCCCACTTCCATCAACAGACAGATCAACCAAAGAATAAGGAAACAGGGGCACTGAACAACACATTAGATCAGATAGACTTAACAGATATAAACAGAACATTCCACCCAAAAGCAGCAGGATACACATTTTTCAAAAGTGCGTGCATGGAATGTTCTCCAGAATAGATCATATACTAGGCCACAAAAGACCCTCAATAAATTTAAAAAGACTGAAATTGTATTAAGGAGCTTCTCAGACCACAATGGCACAAAACTAGAAATAAATTACATGAAGAAAACAAACCAACCCACAAACACATGGAGGCTAAACAACATGCTTCTAAATAATTAACATATCAATGAACAAATCAAGAGTAGAAATCAAGCAAGATAAGGAGACAAATGAAAACAAAAACACTACAGGCCAAAATCTGTGGGACATCATATAAGCAGTTCTGAGACACAGCAGTACAGGCTTACCTCTAGAAACAAGAACAATCCCAAATAAACAGTCTAAACTCACAACTAAAGAAACTAGAAAAAGAACAAATGAAACCCAAAATTAGTAAGAGGGACATCATAAAGATCAGAGCAGAAATAAATAAAATAGAGAAGAATAAAACAAGAGAAAACATCAACAAAACCAAGAGCTGGTTCTTTGAGAAGATAAACAAAATAGACAAACCCTTAGCTAGACTTATCAAGAAAAAAAAAAAGAAAGGATGTAAATAAAATCAGAAATTAAAATGGAATAGTCACCATGAATACTACAGAAGTACAAAGAATTATTAAAGAATTATATGCCAAAAAATTGGACAAGCTAGAAGATATGGACAAATTCCTTGAAAAATACAACATTCCAAGACTGATCCAGGAAGAAACAGAAACTCTGAACAGACCAATTACCAGTAACGAAATTGATCAGTAATCAAAACACTCCCAACAAAGTCCACAGCCATACAGTTTCATAGCTGAATTCTATCAAACATTTAAAGAAGACTTAACACCCATCCTTCTTAAAGTATTCCAAAAAATAGAACAAGAGGGAATACTTCCAAATTCATTCTGAGGCCAGCATCACTGTAATACCAAAAGCAAACAAATTCCACAAAAGAAAATTATAGACCAATATCCCTGATGAACATAGATGCAAAAATCCTCAACAAAATACAGGAAACTGAATTCAAAAATACATCAAAAGGATCATCCATCATGACCAAGTGAGATTTATTCCATAGATGCAAGGATAGTACAATATTTGTAAATCAATCAGTGTGATACACCACATTAACAAAAAGGATAAAAACTGTATGATTATCTCAACAGATGTTGAAAAAGCACTTGACAAAATTCAACATCCATTCATGATAAAAACTCTCAACAAAATGGGTAGAGAGGGAACATTTCTCAATATAATAAACACCATATACAACAAACCCACAGCTAACATGATACTCAATGGCAAAAAGCTGAAAGCTTTTCCTGTAAGATCAGGAACAAGACAAGGATGCCCACTTTCACCACTTTTATTCAACATAGTACTGGAGGTTCTAGCCATGGCAATCAGACAAAGATAAGGAGATAAAAGAAATCCAGATTGGTAAGGAAGAAGTTAAACTGTCAGTATTTGCAGATGAGATGATACACTATATAGAAAACCCTAAAGACTCCTATTAGAAGAGTTAAACTATTAGAACTAATTAAACTAAAAAAAATTAGAATAAATGGATTCAGCAAAGCTGAAGGATACAAAATTAATACATAGAAATCTGTTGCACTCCTATATACAAACAATGAAATAGCAGAAAGAGAAACAGGAAAACAATTCCATTTACAATTACATCAAAAAAATAAAACACCTAGGAATAAATCTAACCAACAAGGTGAAAGACCTGTAATCTGAAAACTATAAGACACTGATTAGAAACATTAAAGATACAAATAAATGGACATCTATCCCATGCTCATGGATAGGAAGGATTAATATTGTCAAAATGGCCATCCTCCCCAAAGCAACTTTACATGTTCAATGCAATCCCTATCAAAATACCAACAACATTTTTCGATGAACTAGAGAAAATAACCCTAAAATTCATATGGAACCACAAAAGACCCTGAATAGCCAAAGCAATCCTGAGCATGAAGAACAAAGCTGGGGGAATTATGCTCTGACTTCAAGCTGTACTACAAAGCTACAGTAATCAAACATTATGGTACTGGCAAGAACAGACTCATAGATCGATGGAACAGAATACAGAGCCCAGAAATAAACCCACATATATATGGTCAATTAATCTGTGATAAAGGAACCATGAATATGCAATGGGGAAAAGACAGTCTCTTCAATAACTGGTGTTGAGAAAACTGGACAGATACATGGCAGAGAATGAAACTGGATTACTATCTAACTCCACACACAAAAGTTGAATAAAACAGTACTATGTTGAATAAAACACATTTTAAACTCAAAATGGATTAAAGACCTAAATGTAAGACATGAAACCATAAACTCTTAGAAGAAAACATAGGCAAAATTTTATGAACGTAAGCATGACCAATTTTTCCTGGACACATCTCCCTGGGCAAGCTAAATAAATTAAAAAGTGAAAAAGTGGGACTCCGAAAACTGAAAGCAACGAACACCATCAAAAGAAAAGGCAACTTACAGTATGAGTGATTATATTTGCAAATGATTTATCTGATAAGGCACTAACATCCAAAAATAAAACTAACTCATATGCTTCAACAGCAAAAAAACCTGATTAAAAAATGGACAGAGGACCTGAACAGACGTTTCTCCAAAGAGGAACTACAGATGGCCAACAGGTATGTGAGAACATGCTCAACAGCACCCACCAGGGAAATGCGAATCAGAACCACAAAGAGACATAAACTCACACCAATCAGGATGGCCACTATCCAAAAGGCAAGAAATAACAAGTGTTGGTGAGAATGTGGAGAAATGGGAACCCTCCCCCCTGTTGGTGGGACTGTAAATTGGTGCAGACACTGTGAAAGCAGTATTTCCCCAAAAAACTAAAAATAGAACATGTCTCCCCAGGCAAGGGAAACAAAAGCAAAAATGAACAAGTGGGACTATGTCAAACTAAAAAGCTTCTGTACAGCAAGGGTTACCATCAGTAGAACAAAAAGACTTCCTACAGTATGGGAGAATATATTCATAAATGACATATCCGACAAGGGGTTGACATCCAAATTATATGAAGGGCTCACGTACCTCGACAAACAAAAAGCAAACAAGCCAATTAAAAAATGGGCAGAGGAGTTGAACAGACACTTCTCCAAAGAAGAAATTCAGATGGCCAACAGGCACATGAAAAGATGCTCCACATCACTAGTCATCAGAGAAATGCAAATTAAAACCACAATGAGATATAACCTCACACCAGTTAGGATGGCCCCCATCCAAAAGACAAACAACAACAAATGTTGGTGAGGATGTGGAGAAAGGGGAACCCTCCTACACTGCTGGTGGGAATGTAAATTAGTTCAACCATTGTGGAAAGCAGTATGGAGGTTCCTCAAAAAACTCAAAATAGAAATACCATTTGACCCAGGAATTCCACTCCCAGGAATTTACCCTAAGAATGCAGCAGCCCAGTTTGAAAAAGACAGATACACCCCTATGTTTATCGCAGCACTATTTACAATAGCCAAGAAATGGAAGCAACCTAAGTGTCCATCAGTTGATGAATGGATAAAGAAGATGTGGTACATATACACAATGGAATATTATTCAGCCATAAGAAGAAAACAAATCCTACCATTTACAACAACATGGATGGAGCTAGACAGTATTATGTTCAGTGAAATAAGCCAGGCAGAGAAAGACAAGTACCAAATGATTTCACTCATATGTGGAGTATAAGAACAAAGGAAAAACTGAAGGAACACAAGAGCAGCAGATTCACAGAACCCAAGAATGGACTAACAGTTACCAAAGGGAAAGGGACTGGGGAAGATGGGTGGGAAGGGAGGGATAAGGGGGAAAAAGGGCTATTGCAATTAGCACATATAATGTAGCGGGTGTGGAGGTGGGGTGGGGGGATACGGGGAAGGCAGTATAACACAGAGAAGACAAGTAGTGATTCTATAACATCCTTCTACACTGATGGACAGTGACTGCAATGGGGTATATGGTGGGGACTTGATAATAGGGGGAGTCTAGTAACCATAATGCTGCTCATGTAATTGTATATTAATAATAGCAAAAAAAAAAAAACTAAAAATAGAAATACCATAGGCTCCAGTAACTGCACTTCTAGGAATTTACCTGAAAACAAAATCCTTGATTTTAAAAGACATATGCAACCCTCTGTTTATTGCCACATTATTTACACTAGCCAAGATAAGGAAGCAACCAAAGTGTCCATCAGTAGATGAATGGGTAAAGAAGAGGTAGTACATACACATGATGGAATATTGTACAGCCGTGAAAAAGAAAGAAATCCTCCCTTTGGGACAACATGGATGGAGCTAGAGGGTTTATGCTAAATGAAATACGCCAGGTGGAGAAAGAGAAATATGTGGAACCTAAAAACAGAACAGAATGAACAAAACAGCAGTAGACTCAGAGACACTGAGAAGTGACTGATGGTTACCATATGGAGGGGCTGGGGTGGGTGGGTGGGGGAGGGTGAAGGATAAAAAGGGGCACAAAAATGCTTAATCATAATATAAGTTGGTGTTGGTCACGGGGACGGTAGTAGAGCATGGAGAATACAGCCAATGATTCTGTAATATCTTCCTATACTAACAGACCATAACTGCTCTAGTGGGCATGAGGATTTAATAATGTGGTAACTGGTGAAGCACTCTGTTGTGTATTTGAAACCAATATAATATTGTGTATCAACTATACTTCAATTAAAAAAAGGGAAAAAAATTTTTTAATAAATTTAATGATCCAGATTCATCAAAAAAAAAAACAATTTAACCTTGTACATCAAAAAAGAGCATAATGGCTAATGTAAAGCAGTCATAGAAAACTGCCTGCTCTGCCAGCCCTCATCAGTCTATGTATCATCAGCAATATGCAGTCGTTTTCCAAGAAATTTTGCTCCCCAATTACTTTTTATATTTATTATAGTGGCTCAGTTTATGTACAAAGATATTAACAACAACATTACTTACAATAATTAAAAGTGGAAACACCCTAAAAAATGCCTACATGGGTTACAATCCACTCCAATAAGGAACTTGTACAAAACCATTAAAAACCATGTTTTTGAAGAATACTGCCAGTATTTATATGTCTAGAGGTTTCTAAATTCCTTGACACGTATGTTTTCATATAGGCAAGTAACCCAATGCCTTACCTTACAGAGATAAGACCCTTAAATTATTATTTCTTTACTACATGAATGAAAAAGGGAATTTTTATCAACAATGTTTATAGGTCAATTTAAACTCAAAAGCAGGCCATTCAGGGCAAACTATGAGATGTTACTTTGGCATCTTCTGACCTTATGTGAAGGAAACAGAAAATGCAGTGAGGGCAGGCTCTGGTAAGGGAATCTGAGCAATCAAGTATCTAACAGACACAGCAGCCCCGTATCCTCAATGCTGCCCGGGGTGTCCCTTCCCCACACACCTGGTAAAAACACCAGCAGCTAGGCCAAAGGTGGTATCATTGGCTCTTTCCAGAGCCTCAGCTTCAGTGTCAAATGATAAAATGGACATGACTGGTCCGAAGATCTCTTCTTTCACACAGGTCATGTCATCTCTGCAATTGGCTGCAAACATTGAAGTAAAATCAAACATCAGTGAAGGACTTACTCCTGGCACTTGAAAATGTCTTCTTGTTCACAGTAGAGTGAAATACACAGCTTTAAAGAAATTTCAATGACCTTGCCAATGTGAATATAACTGGAACATCCTTTCTGCATGGCAACTTAATAATACATACTGAAGAGTCATAGCCTTTGTGTAACTCTAAAGCCACTTTTAAAATTCAGCTAATGAGGTAAACAGGGACGTATGTACAAGGCCTTTCATCACATTACTTGTAACAGGGAAAACTGGAAGCTACAAACTCAACATCCAAAACAGATGGAAAATCACATGAATTACACACACCCCAATGATGAACTTTTATGAAGCTTCTAGAAGTAATGCTTTTGAGGAAAACTGAAGTAAATGCTCATGATAAAACACTGACTGAAAAAGCTATAAACTGTGTATGATATTGTCCCAATATCTGTTAAAATGTTACACATGTTTCACTATTTTCCACATTTTCTTAATGATTCTGTGATATCAGAATTAGAAATAGTCTTGTAAAAGAAAGAAAATCCAATATAAAAACATAAACGTAGAAATAACTGAGGGGATGTTCATACGAAAAAGGATTTAAGTTCAAGTGGCTAATTCCCTAAATGACTGATTTCACACTTGGCATCTTAAGATACGCATATCCAAAGAAGCTCATATATTTAGATGTGCAATATTGAACCCCGGCAAATCTTAAGAGAGTGGTGCATTTATCTGCACAGAACTTGAGGATACATTATACATATGTCAATGCTGGAGTGGGATACGTCGCTTACAAGGTCGTGTCATACATGTGAAGAAGTAGATAGAAAAGCAGCCGGAGGACCCTACTATAAACGCCAACTTGGCACGGACGAAGTCTGAAAACGGACTATTCACATATCTACAGACGACGACTCTAAAATCTCTTCGGACGGATAGAGCTGCGTACACACAGTGAGAACAGCACTCTGGTCACCTGGAAGTCACACTGCACTTAGGGGACACCTAAGCTATCTCCAAAGATACATAAAATAATTCTTGTGTTTAAGGATAGATTAGGTTCTAAGTCTCTGAAAACTAGTACTCTACATTTAACTTTTAGGGAAACTGTTAGCCAGAATATTAAGTTACTCAAGACAATTCATTACCTAGTCCTAGACAGTATTTCATTTTCACATGCTGGTTGATAATGCCGTCCATATATGACAGTGCATACAGACTCCTGTGCTGGAGTCAAAGAGATGAGGGACTCAGGCAACAGCTGACATACAGGGAAAGGAAAGGTTCTCGCCTGAAACATAACACTCACTCTACTTCAGTCCCCAAGTCTTATGCAAATGAACCTGGAGAGCTAGATCATTCTCAAACTTCAAAGTGCATAAATATGAACTGAGGGCTTATTAAAAGGCAGGTCTCTAAGCCATGCCTCTGCAAATTTCATAGGGCAGGGACCAGGAATCTGCTTTTTTAACAAGTTTTCCAAGTGATATTGATGTCAGAGATCACAAACCAGGCTTCTGGAATCCCCAGAATAAAGTTAAGGTAGTTAGCTCCTTGTTCTTTGCCTCGGTGCACAGCCTGGTTAAAAATAACCATTTTTCTGACTGTAAATTACATGTTCTGTTTGAAAATCTGTAATGTTCAGAAAAGCACAAAGTATCATAAAGATAATCTTTAATCCCAGCATCCAGAAGTCCACTATTAATATTCCTTCTTTTTCTTATGCACAGATTTGGTGTTTAATAGATTTAGGTTAATACCTGCACAATAGGTTTTTTAACCTATATCTTTTATTTAAAAATGTAAGCTTTTCCTATTTGATAACTACAAGCTAATCCATGGTATGGATGTTGAGTTCACAGCTTTTAAACCTCAGTGGCTCTTTCTTTAGCAAAGGCTAAAGGTTAAACTGCATCTAATAACTCAGTGTTGAAAACTGACACCACTATCACCCTAGGGACAAAAATCAGCTCAATCTATCTTCAGATAAGGTGTAAGGAATTATACAATGTAATTCCATCTACATATAGTTTCTAAGGTCCCCAAAACTAACAATATTTTCATAGGCACTACTCACACATACAATGACAAAGGAGAACAGGGGAATGACAACAGGGTCTGGCACAGTGTCCTCACGAGGCAGGAGGGAAGTAAGTGGGTTTGTGGACAGCAGGATGACCACATACTTGGCTGTCCAAAACAGGAGATTTTTCAGACTGAAAGGAGGTGCTAAAAATTATTAAATAACCTAATTTTCTACCATATTAACATAGACAAACTGGTTTTATTATATTGATGACATATAGTTCAAAGAAAAGCATATTTTCCACCAATTTTCTTGAGAAATGACATTCATTACTTAATTTTTATCCAACATGGGCTTTCATTTTTTTGAGCTTCCTGCTTCCCGAACAGGTGTTCTAGTCCCATGTAAACACACACATGTGGTCATCCAAGAGGAGGGGCACCCACGGGGCTTCAGAGGTCACAAGGAATTTGCAGTGGAGACACACAGTTTGCCAGCACTTGCCTTACACCATGTACAGTTGCCAGCACTTGCCTTACACCATGTACAGATTTTATGAATTCTTTTCTATCAGATATTTAACTCAAACTGTTTAAAACAAACAAGAGGACATACTTAGTACACAAGGTCTCATGTAATATCCATCCTTTAATTTGGGGTCTTCTGGTACATATGGGTCTCCACCACATAACACTTTAGCACCCTGTCAAAGAAAGAGAATGCATATGTTAGTTAAACACAAAACTCTGACATGCATGCCTGAAATGTTAAGTGTGTCAGAAAAACAGTCTCTGTGCTGAAAGCACAAAGCAGAACACTGTTCTAGACATATGAGTAACCAAGTGGATACGAACATGGGAAAAGGCCTATAGCACGTAACTTAATTAGCCTGCCCCCTGGCCATCCTGTCTCCTTATTTCTCACCTGCTCCTTTGCCAGCTTAACAAACCCGAGGACTCGGTCCAAGTGTGGCCGGTTGATGAGGGGACCCATCCTCGTATCTTCCAGAAGGGGATCTCCAATTTTTATCCTTTGGGTCTGTTTCACTACTTCCTCTGTAAATTTATCAAGAATTTCCTTTTGTACAAACACCCTTGTGCCATTACAACAAACCTGAAGGACAGACACAAATTTATGTTTAAGGAGGAAGAAAATCCAACAGCTTCAAACTTGAAAGAGACAGTATACTATTTTTTAAGAGGTTAATTATATTTGCAAAAATTATTCCCATACTGAATAGGATCACATGTAAATGTGGGCAAATCAACCTATAAGCACAAACTGTCTGCCATTTCACATAAACGTCTGATCTTTTTGTATGTTTAAATTTTCTTAAGGCCATTAGTAGATCCATAGACCCACAGGACTTCTTCTACTTCCTCATATCAGGGGCTCAAGCTGGTTGTGTGTTTTAAAAGGAAGAAGTGGGAGGGGCTGAAGAGTAAAAATAGATGAAGAACTGAGGGCTTGAGCCTAATTCAAACTCGGAGCATGTCACAGTCACTGTCTCCAAAAACACTAATTACGACTATTTAGACCCTCCCACAGACATGAACATAAATACTGTTCAAATGCTATCAGAACAGAAAACTGGTATGACAATGGAAGGCAGCACACCTCCCCAGACCAGAGCCCTGAACAGGAAAAGCTGGGGGTTGTTTTTTTTGCTAGAAGCATATGAGTCAAACAAATGGCAAATACTGAAGAAGGGCTGTAGATTGCAAACAGTACATTAAGCTCCTGTTTTTACTGAGAGCACTGTGTCTGTGCAAGAAAAGGCACTTGCTCTTGGGGAACACACAGCTGTGCACAGGTTAGGGTCTATGTCTACAACTTTCACACAGTTCAGAAAAGGCTTAGTAATATGCGTGTGTACATAGACAAACACTGATAAAGGCGACAGAATGTTAACATGTGAGGAACACGGCTCAAGGGCCCGGGATTCCTGACATTACTTCAAAGGAAGAAGCTTTAGAGCTGTTGAATGAGCCCGGGCACCCACCTCGCCCTGCGTGAGGAAGTTGGCCATGAGCGCCCCCTTCACGGCGTTCCCCAGGTCGCAGTCTGAGAAGATGATCAGCGGAGACTTGCCTCCCAGCTCCAAGGTGACAGGCTTGATTCCTTTAGCCGACATCTCCATGATCTTACAGAAAAGCACAAACATTCAGAAATCTGGCACACGAGACTGCCTGTGAGGTCAGCTGGACCCTGAATCTTGTATGACTATACAAGTCAACCTTATATGACTATATGTATGACTGACAGCGTGTTGCCCGTAACTCTGCCCTTTGTCTAAGGACAGTTCTTTCCTAGAGCTCTGAAGACGGTCGGCAGAACTGCACTGGACACTGTGAGCAGGGAACTCACTTCTGGGCACTTCTGTACCACTGCTACTGTGTTCAGGCTGAGAGAGCTCAGAGCACAGGTCAGTGTCAAACGACAAATCTGAAACAAGCTGAGGAAATACCCTTCCTTCTGAGGCGGCCACTACAGATGACTGAAGACACAAAGAGTGCCGGGGCCGCCGGGGCCAGCACACCCACGTGCAGGCGGGTGACGACTTCCATGCCTTGCGCCAGGCCTGCCATCGAGCTGCTGTGCCAGCCACCCCAGTGACTCCCTGCCTCCTGCACACTCCCACAGCACACTTCAGACCTTTGCCCATAGTACCTATGGCCCCCCTCCCAGTACAGGCGGGATCAGCTGAGGAGATCAGCCTCCTATGCCTACTCTGGGCAGGCCTGAAGCTGCCGCCTCTAGATGCCGTCCACGTTAACTGGCTCCACTGCGTGTTCACCTTCCTGCCAGTGGGCACGCTTCCAGTGAAGGAGACTTTGGCCACGTCGCGGTGCTGACACAGGCCCTGGCCCGTGGCAGCGCCACCCTGCACCACATTGAAGAGCCCAGGCGGCACGCCGGCCTCTGTGTAGATCTCCGCCAGCAGCACCACAGACACAGGCGTGAAGGGAGACGGTTTGAAGACCATGGCGTTACCTGCACAACCGAGACAGACAGACTCTGCAAGACCGGCCGCCCTCCGAGGACAGACGAGAGGGGGAGCCGAGAACGACCCCAGCTGCTTCCTGATCCCTCATCAACTCCTGGGCCTGACACGTTCTTCATAAGTAAATACATCTTGTTCTTCCCACCTGGGTTTTTCTCATTAAACAAACTCAACTAGTAGTACCTGCATATCTAGGCTTTTCACACTTATTATCTCATGTAACACTTGCAACAGTGATGTGAACGAGGTATGATTAGTCCCATGTTTTAAAGTTGAAACTGAAGACCAGGAAGGCTAATTACTTGAAAAGAATCTCCAGAGCTGGTGGCTCAGTCCTGTTTCTCCTCTATCACAGCGCCTCCCACGCAGGAATACGCAAAAGGAAGGCAAAGAGGCACAAGGAAAAGCTGCGTTTTAATACAATTCCTACTGGTAACGCTTTTTTTAGGTTTGTGTTTTTTTCCTAAGCTAGACCAAGTCTTCTTTCCCCAGATTCTTCTCCTTAAATAGTAAGCGAAAACTTAGGTCAATCAGCCCTTTACTCTGATGGAAGCCTTGTTTATCATTTCTCTTAAGGTACAACTGAAGAAGGAAGTTTATCTTCTGCTTCTGAAATGGAGTCCTTAGTACCGCTCCCCACACAAGATTCACGCCCACAGTGCTTGTCCAGAGAGGGAGAGGACTTCTAAGTAGCAGAAATCTAATTCAGTATGGGAGTAAAGAACAAGACCTCTATGACCAAAATTAACTTTCTTCCATTCCAGAATGAAAAATAAATAAAAATGGGAATAAAACACACAATCTGCCTGCACAGCCTGCACTCAGCTCCTCACCGGCGGGGCCCCTCTGGGGAGAGACCGAAGGGCTCACAAGCAGAGGACCCATTCATTCTCACCACACGCTAAAGCTGGCGCAGACTTCCAGCAGGCGATCTGAAAGGGGTAGTTCCACGCTCCTATGCCCACACAGACGCCAAGTGGCTCCCTTCTGGTATAACCGAAGGATCCGCCTGGGAGCTGGATGTGTTCGCCTAAGGGGAGAAGGGGAGAATGGAGGAGGAGGGGAGAACGCAGCACGCTCTGCGCAAGATTCCCAGCACCCGCACTCAGGGCACCCCGACCAGCCTCGTCACGGTTCCCAACGCCCTTGCCGCGCGCCAGGTCACTCTGGCCATTCACACATCGCGGCTGCGTATCCCTCCACATAAGCCATCCTGTCTACACTTTAGACCCATGTTCATTCAACTTAATGTAATTCTTTAAAAATCTAAAATCTAATTCTAAAAATTAAAGCATCTAACAGAAAAGTTAGATGAAATGAAATGGAAATGAGGGATTGAGACTCAGCAGCAGGGGAAGAGCCTCGGACTTCCGGCTCCCCACAGTCCTCTCCTGGGCCCTGCTGAGCCATCCAACATAAACTGGCATAAACTTCATAAATAGTCAAAGAAAATTTTTTTGCTAAATAGGTAAAACTAATACAAATGAAATGCTCAGTGACTCTGGCAAGAACTGTTTTTTCAACAAGTTGGCCTAAGGCCCAGGTACGGTTCTAGGTACTTTATATATATTATCTCATCTAATCATTATAATAACTCAGGAGGATAAGGACCATTATCTCCAGTTTAAATAGGGAAGATAAAGTAATTCTCAGGGTCACCCAAGCAGAGAGTGATAAACCCAGATTTTAACCCAGGCCCTTCTTAATCCCTAAACCTTTCCTCTTCCCCACTAGGACCCACTCCTCAGCCCCCCTGTTAGCTGGTCACAAACGGCCAGGCAAGGGCTTACCAGCCATGGACCCAGCCAAGCCTGCGTAGTACTCCAGGCACTGCCAGGAGGAGTCAATGTCCAAGCGGGCCTCGAAGATGGATTTGCCGTTGTTGATGGTCTCCATGACAGCGAGTTCATCCCTCCGCTCCTTCGGGTAAAAGAGAAGATGGGATCCCGGACAGGTCACCATGTACCCCAACATATTCAACAAACAGAATACGCTGCCCAATTTTTAAAAACAGAAACAGGTTACACTTCAAATGAAAATAAAAGGAATAACACTGTTACATCTGGAAGAGAGATAAAAGCTTACTACTCATCAGAAGTCCTACTCTACCCTCAAGTTAACTATCATGGGTTTAACATTAATTCCTCATTTCAAGGTCAGTTAGGAAAGGAATGTTCTGAGAAGTGAGTGTTACAATGTATACATGTATAAATGTGTGTGTGTCTTTGTACACATATGTCTGCATGTATAGAGTAAGAGAAAATTCTCCTTAGGGAAATTATACAAAATAGCCACACAATTAGCATTTAATGCATGGCTTTAATTCACCCAGAGAAATGCAGCACATTAAAATCGTAAGATGGTTATTTTCTAATGCTCAGTGCTCATCAATTTTCTTTTTAAATACTGTTTTCTGTTGTAGCCTATACAACTTAAGAGATGCTAGAGGTGGTCAGGGATGCAGAAAGGTTTGGGGAATTATACTCAAGAAGAAAAGCTAAATAATTTTTTGTCCCAAAGATGAAAAAATTAATAGATATTTCCTATTACGGATCCAATTTACAATAAACAACAGAGTATCTGAACATACATAAAAGACGAATCAAACAACTGACAAGATGCAGCATTTTCTTATTAAAACTGATGAGCACAAGGCTGACAAGGAGCAAAAGGAAATGGCAACAGAAATGAACACAAGCATCTATTTACACAACAAATCTCAGAAAAGATGGAACCAGGATATAAAGACCAATAAGAAACACAGGAATGAGTCTGACAGTGCGATCTGGACATGCTGTATTTCTACAAAGACCACAGGTACAAAGTGTTTTCATTCATTCATTCCACATTCATTACTATGAAAAAAGTACAGATCCATTCTCTGCCTTCAAGGAGCTTATTTGTAAGTTCTAAATAAATTACTGAATAGAAATATTCCTGCAGAAGATAATTTGTTCACATTCAAACATGGTCTAAATTAAATGCCTTTCGAACGAACAATTCACCTTCTCCTTGCCTGATTCCATCCTTACCAGAACTACCTCTTAACAATTCTTGTCTTCCCAGTTACACTGCTTCTGGAAAGAGAGTATTGAGAACAACAAGCCTAACTTCTAAACCAGGTATAAATTCACTCCCATTCGTGGATTTGTTGAGTACGATTAACATGAAACAATTTTCCAAAGGTTGACCTACTGTAAATGGCTTGACCTTCATTTCTAGAGTGCCAGAGGGAAGCAAGGTCCTAAAAAGTAAGAACCTGCTCACGAGCAGCATGGACAAATGGATGAATCAGTACATTACATTTCAAATACATAAAAAAGTATTAAATTGGCAAAGTCCAACGCTGTTGGCTTCCAAGTTAGTATGAGAGAGGACAGATAGGAAGTAATTGCTCATGATCACTGCAAAGCCTTGGAATGGTTACTAAGAATATGAAGTTTTAATCTCTTGAGGTTTTTCTTTTTGTAAACAATAGACAATTAGCTTTCAGGACTGTTGCAAGGTTTCAACTCTAGGCAAAAATTAAATTCACTGGCTGGCCTTTTGAGATGCGTCCAGTCTTATTCCATCATTCTCTACTTTCACAGAAAAGGCTATTTCTGAAAGATCGTTATGAGACCTTTCGTTATACCGTACGAGGATCATCAAAACACCCCCCTGATGACAAACGACCAAGGAGTCCATACTGAGAGCTATACTCTTTAGGGAGATGGGATCTTATCTTCCTGGAGGAGGCAGCAGAGGGAGGAGGGGAAAGCAGCCTCTACTGCTGCCAAGAGAATCACTACATAAAGTTGCCCAGCACAACAGCTACTGCAACGAGCACCTCTGGGGACAGGCATGCTTTGGACCTGACCCTGTCCTCCTCCACACCATCCTGCCTCTCATGACTTGACCAGGTGTCCACACAGGGACAAAACAGCAAAGGGCAGGCGCCTTGCCTCTCCTTTGCTTCAACGCCCTCAGCAGGCCCAAGCGTCTAGCTCTCCTAAAACAGCCCTACGAGCAAAGGCGCACCCACTGAAGTCCTCACAAGCCCTGAGCTTCGCGAGGCAGAGGTGAGTAAAGAAGTCACTGGCTGTGCAGTTCCTACGCTCACTAGTGACACGACCTTAGACGAGCTGTGTCACCTTCCCAAGTCCGTTTCCTCATTTGTCCATCAAGTCAAATAGCAGCTACATTTCAAGATTTTTTCTGATAATTAAATAAAATTGTGTATGAAAAGCACCCTGCATGTCTTACAAATTGTTCTTAAAAGCTAACCCATTCTAACTCAGCCCCTAACTGAATGAGGCCTTTTACCTGCTTAGAGACAACAGACAAGGCTCTGTTTCTCCTTTAATGTCCTCACACCCAGTTCTGGCATCCCTCGCTCTGCTCTCTCGCCCCATTCGGCAGCTTCTATACACTTTCCTTCTATGCCACTGGCTTTCCCCTTCTCCCTGGGGCCGGGGGGAGTGCTAAAGGGAAGGAACAGGAATTGCCCCACCAGAGCAATGCTAAGTTTCAACAAAGATGGAAGGTTATCAATTACAGTCTAAGGTTCACACCCAACATAACAGATGGCGATTTCAAAAAGGAAGAAAGGCAGAGAGTGAGGGAAGAAGGAAGGAAGGAGAAAGGGATGGAGGGCCGCTGGAAGTCCTGCCCAGGGGAGCGCCCTGACCTGACACAGGAAGATCACTCCCAGCAGCAGAGCAGGGGACTGGCTGAGACGGGCAGGCTGAGGGTGAGGTGCAGTCTGTTCTTTATTTAAATAGTTTTATCGTAGCTTTCAATTACATTTCTCTCTCCTTTTAAGCCACAGGACAGCTGCTTTCACAAGGACACTCCCACTGAGCCATGACCAGCGCCTTCCAATAAGACCGTATAATCTGGTAAAAGCAACAAAGGATTCAAGGGAAAAAGGAGAGCATGAGACTACAAAACATACAAAAAGCATGTTCATTTTCACTGGGAATAAGCAGGCTTCCAGCTCAGGTGGAGTAACAGGGACCAGATCTACCCTGGCTTAGGCAAATAAAACACCAGATAATATCGACAAAACAACAATTTTCAGACACTGGGCATCAGGTGGCTCGGGACACTAGTCCCCCAGAGGGCAGCAAACAAGAGGAACCCCGCGGCGGCTGCAGCCCACTGCTGGAGGGTGTTCCCGGGGCAGGGGGCTCCGTGGCGCCACACACATACTGTGAGCTGAGGAGACAGGCGTGCATGAGGGCTACAGTCTGCAAGGCTGGGTGTGGGAGGGAGGAGAGCTGCAGGGCGAGAACCCCAGGGGTCTGAGTACTGCTGGGCAGGACACTACCCAAGGCCAAGGACAGAACCAACGAGAAGAGAAGGCAAAAAAAGCCCCCAGAACTCACATGGGGCCAGAAACAGTTCATGTCCCCCCACCAGCCCAGTGAGGAAAACCTCACCAGCACGCAGAGCATCAGATTAAGTAATCGGCGGGTATTCAGCAGCTGGGCAGACTTAGCTGCTGCGGTAACCTAACAAAGCATAAAAGCAAGCCACACAAGATCAAACATTCTAAGTGACTTCACTGTGTCCCAGACGCAGCTCAAGAATATTTTTTAAACTACAAAAACGTTCAGTATCCAACACGTAAAATTCACAATGTCCAGTGCTAAAAAATTCCCAGGCATGCAAAAAGGAAAATTATGTAACACTTAATCAGGAGGAAAAACCAATCAACAGAAACAGATCCAGAAATGATAGAAATAGAATTGGTAGACAAAGATATTAAGTGTTATGATAACTGTATTTCATGTGTCGGAGGAAAACCAGACCACGTTAAGGGGAGACATGGACCATATACGGAGAAACCAAAAAGAACCAAGTTGAACTTCTGGAGATGAAAACCGCCCTGGATGGGTTAACAGCAGATTAGACTATGGAAAAGGGTTTGGTGAACCTGAGGCCTAACAATGGAAATTATCCAAAATAAAGCACACAGAGGAAAACACTGGGGAAAAAATGAACAGAGCATCAGTAAGCTGCAGGAGAGCTTAAGCACCTCAGCGCGTGTGTCATTAGAGGGCCTAAAGACAAAAGACAAGGGGGCCGAAAAAACATCTGAAGAAATAATGGTCAACATTTTCCGAAATTTAATGAAATTGTACATTTGCAGATTCAGAAAGATCAATAAACCCCCCAAACAAAACAAATATGAAGAAAACTGCCTCAAAAAATACCACAATGAAACTGCTTAAAACCAGGGATAAGAAAAATCATAAAGCAGCTGGAGGATGAAGAAATGCCTTACATACAAGAGAACAAAAGTAAGAATGACAGCAGACTTCTCTTCTGAAACAACACAAGCCAGAAAACAGTGCTGCAACAAACACACTCAGAGAGAAAAAGTCAGCCCAGAATTATATACCTTGAATTATTTCAAAACTGAAAGTAAAATTCATTTCAGACAAATGCTGAGAAAACATCACCAGCAAACCTGCACTATTACAGACACTAAAAGGTTTCTTCTAGCAGAAAAAATGATACCAGATAGAAATGTGGACCGATAAAAAGGAATGAACAACATGAGAAATGGTAAAAAAAAAAATGTGGCTAAATATGGAATATTTCTACCTTATTCTAAAATTCTTTAAAAAGATAATTGCATGTAGTATAAAATGAAAGGGCAAAAAACTGCAGTTCTTGAGTAACTAGAAAAATCCTAAAAAGAATAACTGAGTGCCATGAGTGAAGGCTAGGGTCAGATGGGATTTGTTCAGTTATGAAATAATTGCCAGTAAAGGCAGGCCAAGGGCATGAAGGTAGTAATATATTTTTGACTAATACACTAATACATAAATATGGAAGGAAAAGGGGCGGGGGTAAAAGGAAAAGAAAATTATTATCAGAGTGAGTTTCAGAGTGAAAAAAAATTATTAGATATTCAGGATAAAAAAGGTTAATTTCATAATGATAAAGGGGACAATTCTTAAGAAAACATAACTACCCTAAATTTTTATGCACTAGGACAAAGTGATAAATTAAAATAATAAATTACGAGCTATGAGTTACCACTTTTGTACATAGTTATCTAATCACAAATACATTTTCAACAACAGGGGAAATATTTTTGTTGGGAGAAAATTCTCCATAAATGTTTTGACATTTCCGTGTGGTGTAGGGAAGCTGACTGAAAGGCAAAGCCCTTGGAAGGCAGAGTGTCTTCCTGAAGACAGAGGTCTCTGCAGAGATGTGGAGCCATTAAGGTTCCTACTTCCTATTCCTGAACCTGTGCTTTCGTCCCAGGGTAATAAACCAAGTGACGCCCTCCCCCTCAGGCCTGGAGGAGCCTTGCTTAATGAGCAATCTCCCTCTGCAGAGGCGAGAATGGCAGGTGTGCCCGCACTCCTACAGAAGCAGGGATTCCCCATTTTCAGGTTCCTCCCGTGCTATGACCCACTGCATGCAACAGGGTAACTGGCTCTCACTGCGCCACCTCGTGGGGAATGGGATATAGAAAACTAGTGCCGAGGTACCGAGCTGGCTGCTGCATTTTGCTGGGAGTCATAAACCATCTCTTGCTCTAATCCAGAGAGCCTCGTGTCTCCTGTGGGAACACGCACATACACCCCTGCAAATAGGGGAACTCTCAGACCTTACAGTTGCTGACTTAACACACTTCAGAGATATAATCACCACAGTCCTGCCACAGAGAAATCCAGAGACTTATCCACGATTCATATTTTGGTGTGTATCCTCTGAGTCTTCTAATTTTCTGTAATGAGCATTTACTAGTTTTGCTTTTTAACACTGTAAAAAATTTAACTTTTTTTTTTAACAGGGGAACATCTATGAATCTATGAAATCTTACCAGGCAATTCAAGTAGAAAATAAAGCTAAAAAAGAAAAGTAGGCTTAGAAGAATCATCAAGAGGAAAAAAGCAGGAAGGAAACAAGTTTAAAAAATAAAAAAAAGTGGAGACCGCTACAAAGGATCCATTTAATTCAAATGAAGATGGAAAAGAAGACCCATCAAGAGAGATGACACAAAGCCAAAATCCAGAAGGGACTCACAGACGAAAGCTTATTTGATATGTCAACACGAGCATACAGAAATATTCTTCAATTTCATAAAGATATAACCGAATAGTGCATCAAAGTCCAGCTGCAAATCGTCATAAAGAACCCTCAGAGCAATACAAGAGTACTCTTCCAGAAGAGAATAAATTAAAGCATACCCTTATTATTCTGGCAGCCTCCAAAAGGATTCGACTGCGCTCCATGCCAGATTTTTTACTCCATATTTTAAAGGCAGTCTTTGCATCTTGAACAGCCAAATTTACTTCTTTTTCTCCTGAACACGTGAAAGTAGCTATCACTCTGCCTATAAAGACAAGGAAAGTGAGTGTTATCTCAAACTGGTGTCACACATTTAAATAAAGTGTTGTGTATTTAAATTTCCTTTTCACGATCCCCTTTGATTTAGAGACCACCCTTATCCCAGCAGTTCTTAACTGTATTTTGGGGTCAATGACCCCTTTATTAATCTAATAAAAGTTGCAGACTTCTCTCCAGGAAAATGTGCTTAACTGTATCACACAATTGGAGAGATCCTGTCCTTTGCCCAAAGCACACCATGACCTTCATGTTATGAACCCCTGCCCCTCCTTTATGTACAGTTGGGTTTACTAATATTAACTACCAATTATTTTGCAACACTCCTTAACAATGTGAGAATCTCAGGGGTATAGCAAACCCAAAGTTCAAAGTACTCAGTTTCCTGGGTTATGAACTGATTTTAAACCCCTGGTCTATGTTCTATGTATGTGAAATCATACTACCGATAGTTGATAAATATGGTTAATAAACAGAAGTATCAGGAAAAGAGCTGAAAAGCAAGAACTTTTTTCTCAAATACAAAAAAAATCCAGTCTCTTCTTTTCTTATTCCAGCCTTATTCGCTACCCTTATTCTGGGGGTCGTAAGTAAGAAATGCTCAGTTTTGCTAGACCTGAATCTCAAGAGATGTGACTGTGCCACGAATTCTTTAAGTATGTCAAGTCAGCAGATCTTGTTGCCCCACACGTGAAGTCTGGGACTCTGTTTTTTCCAGAGATTTCAGGCAAACCTGCAGTTTCCACTACGAACTTGAATAGTCAGTTGGTAAAGACAGTGGCTAAGGATCCCACACACTGTAGGTAATTCAAGAGCAATTTTTCCCTCCTTTGCATCAATATGGGGTGGGGGCGGAGAGGTGTTTCCTCCTATAGGCCTCTGATCATCTCGGTCCCCTTCCTGCTCTGACAAGTTGCTCTGTGGTTTAGTGTGACTTGTCAATTCTAAATTCTCCAATCCCTCAAAAATCCAGTTTCACTGCTGTGGCTACAAGCCATTCTGGTTTGTACAGAAGTTAGAGTTTTCTCCCCACAAATATTCCAAATAAAAACCCGCAAAACAAACCCAAAATCAACCCAAATGTCTTCCTCGGTAGTTTGTGATCTTCAGAGTTCAAAGGGCAAATCCATGGCCTAGCACAACGCCTGGCATCTTATCAAGCCCCGGATGTGTGCCAATTCTTTATTTTTTTCCCTTTCCCAATTCTGATTCAAGTACAGAAGTACTTTAACACGAAGGGACCGCAACCAAGTCCTCCCTCGCGCTCCTCAGAAGCACCCGCGCTCCCCTCCGGAGACAGCACAGCGCGCAGCTGACCATCCAGCACCCACGGCGGCGCGACTCCGGCCCCTGACACGACCCGGGCCCCAGCACGCAGGCCGGTGCTCCAGGGTTCCGCGGCGCCCTCCGCGGGCCTGCACTGCGGCTCCGGGTTCGCACACGAGTTAGCGCCGCGCGCCCGCCCACCTCCCTGCTGACCCGCCGCAGCTCCGGCTCCGCCCCGCCCCCAGACCCCCGTGCCCGGCCCGGCCCGTTACCGGTGGCCGGCTCGAACGCCTTCTCGGTGCCGGAGGCGTCCGCCGGCTCCACGCGGGCCCCGCCGCGGTAATTAAGCGAGTGAGACACGACGAGCGTGCCCGTGCTCATGGCGGCGGCAGAAAGAGGCCGAACAGTGCGGAAGGCCCGACCGAGCGCCGCCAGGCCCGCGAGCGGAAACATGGGGGCGGAGCCAAGAGAGGCAAGGGCCGCGAGGCAAGGCCACGGAGGGCGGGGCCACGAGACGGTGCGGCCGCAGGTCGAGGCCACGGCGGGAGAAGAGCCACGGAGGGCGGGGCCGCGGCGGCGGGGTAGAAGGGGGAATAGGCCTGGGGGCAGACCGCTAAAGGGGGGACCACGGGGGGGAGAAGGGCTGAGGGGGCGCAGCCGCGGGGGCGAGGCCCTGGAGGGCGGGGCCGCGAGGCGAGGCCACGGCGGAAGAGCCACGGGGGCGGGGCCAAGAGGAGGAATAGGCTTCGGGCGGATC
>JAVSCE010010669.1:0-16056 GCA_032199065.1 Smutsia gigantea | reverse complement strand
CAATGTTTCAAGGGTACATCCTGCCTCTGTCCTGGGTGGTCTCCACAGGCCTTACTGTAACTGCCCAAGACCTCGTGAATAACGGTGCTTATGATTATTTATCTCACAGATTCCTACTCAAGGTCGACTTCTAAATAAAAAGAGGGAATGCTGGAAGTGAACCTTGAGACCGTACAGAGAATGGAGGGGAAAGTCCCAAGAGAGAAGACGAGGATTTTGTTCTGACAGACACACTGGTACGTATGATCACACGAACCGCGAGAAGTTCTGGCCGCCAGCGAAAAGTATGGGGAAAGGGACCCTTCAGGCCCGCAGGCCGGTCAACAAACGCCAGGACCTCACCAGTTAAGCCCGGGGCCCAGCCTGCGGATCCGGAGCACGGTGCCCCGCCCCCGAAAGCTCTCCATTGGCCTGCCCAAATCCCTACTCTAGCTCCCCATTTGCTCCCGTAGATGCCCATTATGAGAAGCTTCCCCCCCGCCCCCCAACCCCGAGCCCGCAGCTCCAAACTGCGCCACAGAGTTTAAGGGGGAAAGGGCCGGGAGGGAGCGAGCAGCCGTAGTTCGGGATGACGAAGGCGTCTGGCGCAGGCCCCAGGACTGCAGATGGCCCAGAGGAGGGGCGCAGCTCTCCCCAAACCTGGCATTCGGTGACCCTGAGTTCCGGGCTCGCTCGCTCCCGGCCAGCAGTACTCCCCACGACGGCCTCTGCCGCTCCCTGTCCTTGCCTTTGCTGTTCATGGTGGCTGCGAGTCCGGTTCGGCTGGGCGTCGCGGACGGTTATTTTTTTCGTCCTCTTCCTGTTCGTAGTCACTTCCGTGTCACGTGACGACTCGTGCGTCTAGCGTCACCCGACGCCCGAGTGCCGCCGCCACCGGAAACCCCGCCCCTCTGCAGGGCCTCCAGTAGCTGTAGGGAAGGCACGCAAGATCCCGCCCACTCGCGTTGGCTCCTCCCTCTGGGTCATGTCCTCCCACCCCGCTCCTGTCCCTCAACTGGAAGAAAACCAAATGCAGGTAACTGTCTTAAAACAAAATTTTTTCTCTCTTGGGCACTCGGAAGCAGAAGGATTAAACTATTCCCCGAAATCATTTTCCATCTGCAGCGCATCGACTCAAGGCCACCTCACCTAAACAACCATCCCAGAAGGAGCATAGATTTCTACAAATTTCTCTGCCTGGAATGTGCTTCCCAGTCTTGATCTATCACAAGTTCCCCTTCTGCCAAACCCAACACCAGTCCAGCTTATATCTGCCCTCTTCTGAATTAGACCATCGCTCGAATCTTCTCTGCCTCGTCTGTTCCACCGACGGGGTGTCGGTATTTACTTCGGTGTCGCTGTCTATCATCACCAGAAGGGAGGGCATGCTATTACTAAAACGGGCACACTCGGTATCCAGAGACCCTTCCTTTGGCACCTGTTACAGGTGACCTATATGGTGCTTTGTGTATATTCCTTTCAGTGTCGCTTTGCCTCTAATTATTCTTAAGAATGAAGATGCCATCCTGAAGGCAGCAATTAAGTTTTTCATTTCATCCTTCATTTAAAAATATCTGCCGAGCACGTGCTATATATAAATACAGAGATGGAGCTGAACAAAACAGCCCGACACTACTGCCTCATGGAGTTCACCTTCTATCTTGCAGTAAGAATATTAGAAAAACATCTGAAAGGGAAAGTTTTGGAAATAAAAGTCCTCAGTAAACTATTAGAAGCCTCATAAATATCTGCCTATTAATTAATTAAGCTACTAAAAAGACCTCCACTCACCCCAACTCAGGAATCCCTTGCTTTCATCTCCAGTGTTGTATCACAGTTTGCAAAGCGCTCTTAAAATGCCCTCTTTTTCTGAGGTCTCACAAGAACCCTGTGTGGAAACAGGGCTTATTGGAGCATTCCTGTTTCTCAAATGAGAGAATTGAGTAAAGAGATTTGCCCAGAATCAGGTCTTGTGTCCTTGCCCCAGGTTTCCAAGTCTGTTTTTGTTTTGTTCTTACCACTTCACACTGCCTATCATGACTAAAATACTCTAAAAGTCCAATTTCGAGGACTATTTGTCTTTGGAGTTCTTTTAGGTTTTCTTCCCTTTCATTATATTCACATTATTAATTTGGTTCAAACTATTAAGACCAGTATTACAATTATATTATTATATTATCAATAATATATATTGTTATATAATCATAGTATTTTTATAAGTACTAACTATAAAGCCTATGTTATTTACCTTTTCCTGTATTTCCGACTCTAATCTTCTTGAAGGCAACACAGTGTTAGACATTTCAATCATTGTACACTCATTTGTAGAATACTTACAAACACTAGGCATTGTTCTAAAACAAAGCAAAGACCTCACTCTTGAAGCTCACATTTTAGTGCAGAGGCTTGCAAACTTTTTTCACCAAAATCCACAGTATTACACTTCAGATCATGACCCAGCACACACATTTATAAGCATATATAACTTTTTTGATCTAATACTTATCCTTCTGTTTACAATGTGCTGTAGTATTCTCTATTCTCTTCTTTCTTTTTTTTTTCAATTCTGATTGTGATTTCATATCCCACTAACAAGTCAGGACCCTCAGTTTGAAAAACAATGTTTTTTTAGTAGACTTTTATCCCCAGGCCCTTATACTTTTCTTAGCATGAGGTATGCAATCAGTAATTCGTGAGTAAATGAATGAATAAATCCTTGGAGTTCAGATCAGGCAAGTCTTCTTTCCTGCATCCAAACTTTCTCAAAAGAGATCCTAAACTGATTCCATCCCAAAGCCTGAAACTGGAGAGGTCACTAATCTATCCCAACCCAAACCCTGGGGGATTTCTGCTTAGGGCCTCAGCAAATAAAGAAGTGAACCTAAGAAAGGAAACTTCCTGTATTTCTCTTTTTGGGTCCTCAGTTGGGACTCTGAAATTGTGTTGACTATAGCAGTCCATGTCAATAAGTGTAGGAGGTGGACCCTAAGTCTAGACACTGATTCTGGGTCTGTCACCAGCTAGCTGACTTTGTTCCTCATCCATTCAGCTCCTATTTATTCCCTACTATGTATGGATCATATACTGCACCAGTTACCTTACATATACCCAATTAATGTCCTGAGCAGACTCTAAGGAAAGGTGCAGGTAAGGGGACTGCATTTCAGAGAGGTTAAGTAGCTGAACTAAGTAACACAGCTGCAGAGCCAGTGTTCAAACTCAGGTTTGCTTCACTACGCAGGCGTTTTTAATCTGTTTACATTGTTTTTAATCTGTTGCCTCCCAAGGATATCAGTTTCGTCATCTGCCAAAAAGTCACACAGTCCTTATGTCACCTCCAGCTCTAAATCTAGACTGTTTTAGAAAAGGAAAAGATCAAAGGGAAGCCTGGGAAGAATAGAGAGAAAGTGGCAGAGCTGATAATCAGGTTGTAAATTCTGCTCAGGCCCTACAAGATGTTAAAAATACAAATACTTCTACTGGATGGTAAAAAGCTATTACCCCAAGCCCTCTCCCCAAGTACTCCACTCTGCTCTAGCCCTCCACTGGACACCCCCTTCTCCCCTGCTAGGACCTCTCCTTGGTCCAGAGATTAAGGGTCAACTCTTGACACCCAGGAAGCCTCCAGGACCTACCTCCAGCTATGGCAAACTGCCCACAGATTGGCCAGGGCCTCCTTTACAGGGCATTAGGTATTTTGCCTCTCACCCTGTGAGCTGGGCATAACGCAAGCCAGGCAGAGCCAAGTAACATTACCAACAGAAAGGGAAGGGTTGGTACAGTATGGGAGAATATATTTGTAAACCATTTATCCGATAAGGGGTTAACATCCAAATTATATGAAGAGCTCATATGCCTCAACACCAAAATAACAAATAACCCCATTAAAAAATGGGCAGAGGACCTGTATTTCTCCAAAAAAAAATACAGATAGCCACCAAGCACATTGAAATGAAAAGATGCTCCACATTGCTAATCATCAGGGGAATACACATCAAAACCACAATGAGCTATCACCTCACACCAGTCAGAATGGCCACTGTCCAAAAGACAAGAAATAACAAGTGTTGGTGAGGATGTGGGAAATGGGAACCCGCCTACACTGCTGGTAGGAATGTCAGTTGGTGCAGCCGCTGTGGAAAGCAGTATGGAGGTTCCTAAAAAAACAAAAATAGAAATACCATTCTACCCAGTGTGGGTAAAATTGTAACATTTCCAGAGTATCTCGCCTGGCTTTAGTGTATTTGCATATCCTCAGGGGTGGAGAGAAGTTCGTCTCCATGTTAATGGAATTACCTGGGCAACCGAGGGTGTGTCTGAACCTGAGAGTTTAAAGGGAGGGGCTGGCTTGCTTGCTTGCTTCTTCAGGAGCAGAAGAGAGACAAGGCCATAGACTGCAGTTTGTAAGCAATAAACGGGTTTTAAACTTTATTTCTCCCTTTGACTGATTTTGGTTTTTAGAGGTATTTTGCCCCGGAATTTCCTCTCCCCGGACTTACACCCAATAATTCCACTTCTAGGAATTGACCAAAAGAAAACAAAATTCCTGGTCTAAGAAGATATATGCACCCCTATGTTTATTGCCACATTATTTATAATAGCCAAGATATGGAAGGAACCTAAGATGAACCTAGATGAATGGATAAAGAAGATGTGGTACATATACACAATGGAATATTATTCAGCCATAAGAAGAAAAATCCTGCCATTTGCAACAACATGGATGGATCTAGAGGGTATTATGCTCAGTGAAATAAGCTAGGTGGAGAAAGACAAATATGATTTCACTTATTTGTGGAATATAAATACAAAGCAAAACAGAATGAATGAAACAGTAGTAGTCTCAGACACTGAGAAGGGACTGGTGGTTACCATGGGGAAGGGTCAGGGTGGGTGGGTGGGAAGGGTGAGGGGGATAAAAGAGCACAAATTCTCAATCATAATGTCAGTAGTTCATGGGGATTGTAGTACAGCATAGGGAATACAGCCAGTAATTCTGTAACATCTTCCTATGTTGACAGATAGTAGCTGTACTAGTGGGGGTGAGGATTTAATAAGATGGGTAACTGTTGAACCATTGGGTTGTATACTTGAAATTAATATAAGATTGTGTATCAACTTTTCTGGCAGGTGGGATTAAGGAGCAACTGGCAACTTTATTGGAGAGGATTAAAGAGCCTCTCTGTTTTTTCATTCTCCTGGTTTCCCTAGTGGGATAAAGATGTTCATTTATCAAACATCCCTTCTTGAATTAATTTACTGCATACTGAGTATCTGCTATGTGCCATACTCTGTGATAGGCAGTAGGAAAACGGTAGTGAAGAAGCAGGCTTAGTCCCTACCGTCTTGGAACAGTCTACCTAAATGGGAGAGCCAGGAAAGTAAATACATGATCATAACAGATTGTGATTAGTGCTGACATAAAGACAATATGGGGCATTATGAGAACCCATAGGTGATGCACCTAATCTCTTCTACTCAGGGAAGGCTTCCTGCTGGCACTCATGTCTGAGATTAAATCTGAAGGGTGAGTGGAAGTTAGAACTAGTGAAGAGGCTTCCTCAAAGAGGAACAGCTGTGCGGAGGCTTAGAGGTGAGAGAGCTCACCGAGAGAGAAGGCATGAGACTATAAGGTACAGCCAGGGCATGGATCAGGAGGTGAGGACAGGAAGGCAGTGATCCAAGGTATGAACAGGAGACAGACCGTGGGGGCTGGGGGTGGGGGCGGTGCTGGAGGCAGCCTATGTTAAAACCCTGGGTTCTATCCTATGGACACTGGTTAGCCACCAAAGAGTTTTAAGCAGACAAGTGAAATGATGTTTTTATTTTAGAAATATCTGTCTGGCTACAGAATGTAGACTAGATTAGAAAGGGGCAAGAGTGAGATGTGTCTGGGAGACAAGTTAGATTGCCAGTGTGGTGATTTAGGTGAGGGAAAATGGCACACTGGCCTGGGGAAGGGGCGATTGGGTAGAAAGAAGTGGGTGGATTCCAGAAATATTAAGGAGGCAGAAACAACTGGACTAAAATTTGGATTCATGTCCAGGATTAATTTTAGGGATGAAAACTCCAGAGTCAAAAGACAGATGACAACTTGGAAAAAGACATTTGCAATTTGTATCACAAAAGGCCAAACCCCCTTCATGTAAAGAACTAGAATCAGTAAGTATCTGAGCACCATTAGAAAAGGCAGCAAATGACATTTGCAGATAGTTCCCAGAAAAGGAAATACAAATGGCTTCCATACATATGAAAAGATGTTCAGCTTCACTCTTAAGAAGAATGCAAATTAAAACCACAGATACCATTATCAGATTGGCAAAAATCCAAACATTTGCTAACTTTATTCTGTTTGCAGGGCTGTGGATAAACAGACACTTTAATTTATTGATGGTGGGAATGTAAGTTGGAATTACTCTTTTATAGGGTTAATTTGGCAATATTTAACAAAATTGCAAATTACCCACTTCCTGCAGATATATTTGCACTCATGAGCAACATTATGTATAAAAGACTAATCACTGTGGGGTTCTTTGTAACAGCAAAAGATTAGCAATAACCCATATGTCCATCAATAGGAAACTGGTAAAATGAATCTTAGTACATCCATACAATTAAATACTGTGTATTTGTAACAGTGAGAAAGCTTCCCAAAGTATTTTATAAAAAAAAAATAAAAAAAGGAAAGGTTCAGAACAGAGAGCTTGGTGTGATGCTTTTTCTATAAAAGAGCATGAAAACCAAGAACATTCATTGGTATTTGAATAAAGAAATTCTGGATGCATACACAAAGTACCAATGAACATGGTTACCAGGTGGGTAGAGAAATGGAAGTGCGAGCAAGATTTTTCACTACCTTTACTTTTTTTTTAAAGTTTTTGGACCATGTGAATGCTTACCAATTAAAAAAATTAAACCAATGTCGGCATACCTATTAAAATGGCTAATATTAAAAAGACTGACCATTTGAAGTGTTAGGGTGTAGAGCTACTAGGATTTTCATACACTGCTGGTCAGAGTGTACAATGGCAGAACCACTTTGAAAACAGTATGGCATGGTCTTTAACAGTTAAACATACACATGACCATATGATCCAGCCATTCCACTCCTAGTGACCGAAGAGAAATGAGAGCATATGGGCACCCAAAGACTTGCTATATACACAGATACTTTTAACAGTTTATTTGTAATAGCCAAAAACTGGAAACCGTGCAAATGTCCACCAACATGTCAATGGGTAAACAAATTGTGGCATTGCTGTATAATAAGGAATACAATAAAATAAAGAGACTGAAAAGGAGCTTTGGATCCACATAACAGCATGGATAATCTCAATTGTGCTGAGTGAAAGAAATCAGACTGAAAGAGCACATATTGTAGGATTCCATTCATATCACATTTTGAAAAATACAGACTAATCTATCGTATAAAAAGCAGATCAGTGGTTGCCTGTGTAGAGAGGAGGAACAGGAGGTAAGAGACGGACTCACAGAAAACTTTTGTTATGGGTATGTTCGTCGTCTTGATTGTGTCAGGGGGATTGAGTTTTGTTCTCAGTTCTTGTCCCCGCTGCAACAGAGATACAGCAGTGAAGCAGAGTACAAGTTTTATTTGAATCCAAGGGAGGAATGGGCCAGAGTCAAGGTAGACAAAGGCAGGTTTACTTGAATAAAGCAGAGAGAAAAGGAAAATAGAGGGTGGAAAGGGAAACTCACTGAACTGCTGCAACGAGCAGCAATAGGGCAAAGCCCTTGCCAACTCCTAAAGCCAGTGTTATCTGTCGTCCAGCGTCTGCTTGACTCTGCACGGTATGGGAACTAAGTCCCTACCAACCCAGGATGTGGGGGAGACACAGAGCACTGGTTGGAGGGAAATAATGTTCTGAGAACTTCCCAGAGGCAAAAAAAGGAGATTTTCAGGCAGGCTGCTAAAGTGCATGATCACATAGTTATAGTTCTGTCCGGGTCACCTAGGCTTCAAGAACTTGCAAGCCTAAATCAGAGCTCTCAGCAGCCCCTCCCCACTTATCTGGAGTAAGACAGAGTGACACACTCCAAGAAAGGTGAGTTGGGGCAACTCCTGAGGTTTAGGGTCTGGGGTTTTAAGGGCTTTTTAGGTAGGAGTCAGCATAAGGTACGATATATACAGGTGATTTATAATTCCTTTGAAGTTTTGTCTTAAGAATAGGGTTATTCAGGTGACTATGTGGGTCTGGACCTGGCATTCTTTGTTCACATAGGTTTATTTACAGTTCTAAGGTCTGTCTCCTGCCCTGCCTCCTCTTCTGATTAAGGGCTGAAAGGAGGAATTAAAAACAGCATATAAATTAAGTTAAAGAATAAGCTGGGCCTTCCTGCAGGCTAAGTAGATTTTACAATGGCTTGCTCTAATTGATCCGACTAAGACATGGGCTGCGCTCAGATACTTTTCTTCACCTGGGGAATATCTGGACATTCCAAGTTGCTCCTGGCCTTTGGAGCTTCAACTGATTAACTCATTAACTCTTTGAGGCCTTTCGGGCTCTCTAGTTTTATCTGGTTAACTCTTTGAGTCCCTTTTAGTGGGCTTTACTGGCCTATTCTCCCTCCACCTTCTCAGGTCTTTTTTTCTGCTTAACAATTGTGGTGACGATTTCATGGATGTGTATGTGTGTCATAACATCAAATTATACATTTTAAACATGCAGTTTCTCTTGTGTCAATTATACCTTAATACGGTATTAAAAAATGTTGAAATGAAGCAGAGGGAGAAGCCGAGGATGATGGGTGATAAACTTTTTATGTGTCTGGGCAAGACAGATGCCGAAAGGAAAATGGAGCTTTTAATGTAGAACTTGGAAAGTGCTGTAGTACAGATGGGTGAGCTGTGCGCTTTGCCTCTTCCTGCTGAGGCCCCTGGTCCTAGTCCACTAGGCTGATTACAACTTTTTTTTTAATAAGTTTATTTTGATATCATTAATCTACAATTAAATGAGTAATATTACGGTGATTACACTACCCCCTTCATCAGGTCCCCCCCCCAACCCCATTACAGTCACTGTCCATCAGCGTAGTGAGATGCCATAGAGTCACTACTTGTCCTCTCTGGGTTGTACAGCCCTCCCCGTGCCCCCCCAACATTACATCTGCTTGATTACAACTTTTTTATGGACCTTTATCGAACATCTACTATGTGTTGTGCTCTTCACTTATGTACCTGGAAAAACAAAAGCACCTCCTGTTTATCAGCCCAGGGAGGGTAGAGGTTTGTGGAAGAATCCTCTGAGGCTTTTTAAAGCAGCCTTTTCAAAGCTTTTGCTGGTCCTTGTGTAACTAAGGGAACAAGGATTATAAGATAGATGACTCAGAAATGGACCCTCCTTTCTCATTCCTGGCCAGCCGTTGTAGGAGAGGCCTTAACACTGTTCTGCATAATAATGTAAAGGTCTAACTCCACTGTGGCTGGGGCAGCCTAGAAAATCCTGGAGCGGAGTCTCTTTTGGGGAAGTTTGCATCAATTTTCTCAGTGTGGAATCCCAAACCACCTGCATCAGAATCACTTAGTGCTTATTAAAAATGCAAAGTAATGGGGTGATACTAACACACACCACCATTTGCTGGTTTGGGGGTTGAGATTTCATTTTATTCTTGGACGGGTGTGTGTTCCAAAGGTGACTTTAACTTCCAAAGGTCACTCAGAAGAACAGAACCTCATGTGCATCTCAGTCTGGCTAGGAGACTGGAAGGGGTCTGGACTTGGGCTGCCAGCCTCTGCTAGATGATTCTGCCGGGTGGGGTGTATGCCAAAGCTCACTGCAACTCGTGTGCTATGGCGCCTTTTTTCTATTCCGCCCTCCACTCTTCTCCCCATACTCACCTCTTCCAGACTGAATATGTCAGATTTAGGGAAATGTATTTCTGGGGATAGCAGAGGAACCAGAGAGAGGAAGGGCTTGAAGCTTCCCAGAAGAAGACTGGAGGTTGGAAGGAGGAGCTCCTTGTCAGGGAAGTGGACCTCAGGGCAGGGAGCCAGTCTGGGGTCCATCCATAAATAGATGGGATCGCTTAGTAAAGACTGAACTTCTTAGTTGTTTTTCACTTGGATGACAGGGAAAGTTAAAAACAAATTTTAATGCTTTTCCTTATTCATTGGAATTCTCTTTCATTTTCTGCCAACCGTTCAGTAAAGAACGTGTATAGGCACGTTGGGGAGAATTCACGGCTGTGCCGCACTGTGAATACAGCCGCCGTTCATCCAGAGGAGCCATAGCAGGAGCTCTGGACTGTGACTGGCAGGTGAGCGGCCCAGGACAGAGTGAGAGGGAGGGCCAAGGGGAAGACTTGAGGGACAGGCCTGAGAAGAGCCTTGCCTCCCATTGTTCTCCCCAGATATACTAGAGAGAGGGCATCCTGAAAATGGAGGAAAGTGTGGACCCTTGGGTCTCATATACATTATCTCATTTAACACGTAGGAGTGTTACCTCCATTTTACAAATGGGTACCTATGGCTTAAAGAGGCTAACTTGCCCAAGTGTCTCAGCTGGGAAGTGACCATAGTCAGATCTGTGTCTCTGACTGGATTATAATATCTTCTACTTGCTCCTGTGACAATGGAGGCTAGCAGTCATAGCAGTTAACTGCCTATCCAAGCACCAGGATTTGTTATTCCCTATTCTGTAGAACTTTGTACTATTTGATGCTTTCAAGCCTATATTGCTTAGTTCACAGAAATAATAAAGATATAAAAAAGGGCGAAGTAATAAAATCAGTGGTTCATAGAAAATTCTGTAAAATGCATCTACCTGGGGAATGGTGTGTTTTATCATACAAAAGACATAGGAAGACAGAATATGAAGAACATGGAACGTGGAAACAAGTTTAGGGTCTAATCCTGGTCTGATCCTCACCAGCTGTTTGGCCTTAGATAAGTCACTTAACCTCTCTGAGCCTCAGTTTTCTCATCTTGAGAATTATTTCTACCTCACAGACTTGTGTGAAGGTCAAATAAAAAGATGAATGGCTTCTTGAGCTGTAGAATGCAACCTGTATCTTAGTTAATGTAAGTATTAACTGTATTATATTTGCTGAAGCTGCTGTTTTGTTGCAAGGAAGGAGACCCCCTTTGGCCACTTCCTGGGCTCAATCTCTGTGGAAGCAGGAGTCAGGGGCCTTTAGTTAAATTAAATGAATGGTTGCTGATACTGCCAATTTATTTCCTACTCCAAGCTTTCTTTTCCTCTTTATCTACACGTCTGCATGTCAGGAATAAATTTTTTTTTTCTACAATATCATTTTTTGATGGAAACTTCCAGACTTACTCAGAAAGGAGAAAGGCGGGGATAGGACAAAGCCCACATTTCTTTAGCATTTCAATCAACAACCTCATTTTATTCTAACAGTTGCAGTGAACCTCTTATGAATAATGGATGATAGCCTGATGAATATGCACACAGCCTATTATGCCTGTGAGGTTTGGTAAATAATTTATGAGCTGAAATGTTCACCTTGTTACTGTACAAAAATTATGTTAAAAAACCCACATATTTACCCTTTGAGCTGATAGGGTGATCTGTCAGAATGACAGCAGCCCGGCAATATACTTTTAAATCATTGCTAAAATTAAATAGAATAAAATCCATGCATATCTAGGAGGGAGGTTTGTAAAAAATGGAGCATTCACAGTCACATCCTTCATTACGTACAAGTTTTCAAAAACTCTGGCTTCTCACCTTAAAATATCCCTGCATTGTTAACAGTACTCAAGGACCTTCCTGGTGGCCCATTCTCCTTACAAGGACTTTAACATGACCATACAAGATGGACAGCAGCGTCCTTGTTTTATGAACACTGGCCAACCACAAGACATAACAGAGTAAAATTTAAGACACCAGAGATTTAAAAAAAAATCCTAAAAGCTTTCAGAGAGAACAAGCAAGTAACACGTAGGGGTGAAAAAAAAAACTGTCTGAGAAACACTTGGAAATGCATTGCCATCTTTGCTCACCTCACAGCTGAGAGGATCCGCCTCCCTCACCCCCCACTAGCCGACCTGACTCCCTGCTCTATCACCCTTCAGCTCCCACCTGCCCCAGCCTCATTCCCCTTAGCAACGGCAGTGATGCCTTTAATCTGGTGATTGGAGAGGGGGAGGGGCAAGATTAACTATGGAGTAAGGAAGGTGTTTGGAAAAATATGCCTGGATCCTAGGGAAATCTGGTTGCTCCAAAACAAGTTTTGAAGACCTGGAACTAGGTCAGTTCTTAAACCAGGGAAGATAGGACCCCAGGGGTTACCTGCTTAGATTCCCAGAGCTTTCTAGGAATAAAGTACTGTGCCAAGTGGTCTCTAGCTGTCAATAGCATCCCTGATATGCTGGGTGCTTGGAGGAGCTCAGGCAAAATAGAAAACATATGGGTCTGTCTCACATCTTTGGGTAAGCCAGTATATTCTCAGGAAACAGGATGAATGGCCTCAAAGTACAAATTAGATAATGAAGTCATTGGAACAATGACATCATTAAAATAATAATATTAGAACATTGTGGTATTATTCACGAAGGCTTCTTGGAGGAGGTAAATGTTGAGTGAAGTTTGCAGAAAAAAGGGACCCAATTAAATAGAAAGATGAGAGGTATACAGAGGCAGGCCTTCTTGCTCTGGGCCTGCCTGTCTTTCCAAACTTGTTTTGTGCAGGTCTCACTCACTGTGTTCCAGTGACATTGATCCTCTTTCAGTGTCTTGAACACCAAGTTCTTTCCTGCCTCATTCCTGTGCCTCTGCTTCTATTGCTCTTCTGCCTCCTGCTTATCCTGTTAAACTTTGCCTTATATATGTGACTTCCTTAGAGAGGTCTTCTCTGCCCCTCACTCATGTTATTGTCTCTCATATCACCGTGTTTTTTTAAATCATCACATATAATAACATATGTTTATTTTTTAATGACTGTCTCCCTAGTAGACTGTAAGTTCTAAGACAGCAGTCTGTTTTGTTTTTCACTGGACACTTAGCACCCAGCCCAGCGTCTGGCACATAGTAAATATTTGTTGAATAAATGTAGGCTCAGAAGGCATGGGAAAGTGGGAGTGAAGGAAAGAAAAAAAAAAGACTATTACAAGTATTGGTGAGGATGAGGAACAACTAGAACTCTCATATACTACCACTAAGGATATAAATTGGTTCAAATATTTTGGAAAACCAGTAGTATCTATAAAATTTAAACATATACCCCAAACCTAGCAATTCCACTCCTCAGTATTGACCCAGGAGAAATAAATGCACATATTCCCCAAAAGGCTTGTATGAGGATGTTCAGAGCAGCTTTATCCATAAAAGACAAAAACAGGAGCAGCCCAAATGCCCATCAACAGTAGAATGGATTAAGTGGGGTATAATTATGCAATGTAATATATACAGCAGTGAAAAAAAGAACAAACAATGCTGCCAGACACAGCAACATGAATCTCAAAAACATATGTTGAATGACAGAAACCAGACACAAATGTCAGATTCCATTTGTATGAAGTTCAAGAACCAGGAAACCCAATTGATGGTGATAGAAATCTGAATAGTTGGTAACTGGAGTAACTGGACTTACTGTGGTGAGGCTCTAGTAATGTATATAATTATCGAGTCACTATGTTGTACATCTGAAACCAATATAATACTGTATGTCAACTTCCAATAAAAACAATTCAAAAAAAGATGTCTTGCCAGTGGGTTTCAGCCCCGGGCAAGTTCATTATGGATGCAATGTGACCAAAGAAATGACAGTAGAACATTCTTGGGGTGAAAAGGTAATATCCAACTTTATTTCCATGGTGGCAGATCAGTCACTAAAATCCCGTTCACTCAGAGTGAGTCTGCATGCAGCAAGCGGGTCTCTGCCTCTGGGCCTCTGTTCTCAGGGCTGCCACCACTCCAGCCTCTGTTCTACTCTTCTGTAGCCTTGCAGCCGTGCCACCATGCCACCCAGAGCACTGGGCAGGGCTCTTTAGGTAGTCAATAATGACATATTGTCCACATCTGTGTAGTGGGCTAGCCAACCAGGGCCAGGTGAGAATCCTAGCCACAGGAACTTTCATTTTATCCACAAGTGGTAACAGAGGGGTTATTGACTATCCTAGAGCACAAGGGGTCTTCTCAGGTTTGGGGAATTCTCTATATTGTGGTGTGAGTGGTGATTATATATGTAAAAATTCATCAAGTTGCTCACTTAAGATCTGTGCACTTTACTGTGTGCATGTTCCACCCCAATAAAAAAATTAAGCAAAAAAGTAATGCATGCTCATCAAAAATTCAAGCAGTGTAGAAGTATATATAATATACATGAAAGGTTTCTTTTCCCAAAGAAAACCACAGTTAACATTTTGATATGTCTCACTGAACCCCTTTGATCATATTTTTCTTCAAATTATCCTTGCTCTCTGTCATCCAAACCATTTGACCTGTGTAGCACCAAACCAAGTCACACAGACTTAAGAGTTTCTGCCTTCATGTGACAATGCTCAATAGCAATATTGCGCCCTTTCTTCACACAAAGAGCCATAGAAAATACAAAAATGAGTAAGTCACACCTGTGCTCAGGAGGCATTTACAGGCTGAGGGTAAAGACCACTACAGGCCAAACAAAACTCCCAAGAGCTTGTAATACCATGACAGGTATTAAGAGTTTCCCAAGGCCATTAAATGGATTCAAACTATTGTACAGATAATACCTTACATTTGTATATGGCTTAAAGTTTTCTGTTTTCAAAGTTTTTTTACATATAGGTTCACTATTAAACTTCTTAACAACTGTGTGAGGTGGTGAGTATAGATATTACCCCCATTTTATAAGTAATGAAGAAATTAAATTACTTGCCTGGACTGCTAGTGGAAGAGTTGGAACTAAAACCTAAACATTCCGACTCCTAATCCATGGGTACTCATAAATCTGCCCCTAGCCGTTTCTCCTCACTCAGGGAGAAACAGCAGACTGATAGATAGAAGCTGAGCTCTGCAGGCCAGGTACTTGTGATGCTCTCCGGCCCCCAGGAGGGACGCTTCTGTGAGCAGGGTCTCTGCGCGTGAGCAAGCTCCAGGTGCGCTGCTGGGAAAGTGCGTAGTGCTGGTCTGGAGCCACTAGGTGCTGTTCCCCCGTCCCCACCTCCCCTGAAGTCGTCCCACCTTTGGGGCTTAAGGAACAGTCTGGGGAGGGCTGAGGGCTCCAGTTGTCCAATCCCAGCTAGTCAGGAGATGGTGAATATGGAGGCTAATGTCTGAAAGGATCAGTGGACGAAGAACATTCCAGCAGAAGGAGAAGCAAACGACCGGGCTCTGAGGCAGGAATGAGCCTGGCTTGTGGAAAAACCAGGAAGAATTTTTTGGATCCCACTGGGCCAGGGTGGAGCATGGCATGAGATCAGCTCGGAAAAGTTGTCGTGGAATGGATCTCAGAAGGACTTGCGGGCCTGGTTATGATCATTTCTAAACGTGGTTGGGGGGCAGCCATGGGGGGGTTTTCAGCAGGAGAAGAACATGATTCAGTTGCTGCTGTAAAAAGGGGAGGGGGTGCAGGTGGGCGCAAGGGGCCAGTCAAGGTGATAATGCAGTTGTATGGCCAAAGAAGGAGAGGATTCCAGACAAATCTAGAGTTGGCATCAATGAGATGCGTTGATGGATAGGAGGCAGAGAGTGAAGAAAACTTTTCCCTTCCATCGTCCTAAATCATAAACCTGATTATGTTCCTATTTGGCTTAAAACCTTCTGTATCTTGTTGACTGCACTTGGTATGAAATCTGCATTCCTTTTGTTGAGTTATAAATCCAGCCCCGGGGAACTTCAGCTCTTGCTATTTAGGTCTCCACCCTCTACACTCCTACATCCTTGATCTGTCTCTCCCTCCACCCTAGCTTTCTGCTGGGAAGGTGGCTCATCCTCTAGGTCTCATTCTGGGGTCATCTCCTCTCTGTGCCCCAGGACCCATTCAGTGCGAAGCTGTGCTAAAGCTGCATTCAGTGACGTCATTTGGTAGCTTGTAGTTGGTGATTTACATGGTGGAAATCAGCAATGGCTACAAATTCACGTGCCCCTCTTCAAGGGCTGCTATGTGGTGCAGACC